>JBBMKA010005310.1:0-42310 GCA_037833695.1 Sechiopsis laciniata | reverse complement strand
TCGACCTGGTTCCACTATTTCTACAAGTTAGAGTTAGTAAATCAGTTTTATTTTGGCGGGCTTCGACAACCCGACCAGAACTCGTAACCGTAATGTTGACCGTAGAGTTTTCATATTGCCTTAAACTAAATCAATGAATGGCATCACATCATTGGTAACAAATAAGGTTATATATGGGAAGATTAAAGTAATGTCTTCGATGCTTATTTTTTACTTTGAGAGAAAAATTCTATGCAAATTAAGTAACCATTTTTATCATGTTTAGCTACTAGTTTGCATTATGTGCCTTGAAATCTAAATCTGAGACCGTATGATTTTAGTGCAATTAAGTATAAATAGGATCACAAAAAATTAAAGGGCTAACTGTATCCAATGTTTCTAATAATTTAGATAATTATCAATTTAGTTCTTAATCTTGTAAAATTTTCACCGGAGTACTAATACATCAAAATTGACTTTGTTAATAGAAGATTTTTAATAATCAAAGGATTGAGTTTTTTATTGTCAATAGGAGGATATATATATATATATATATATTCTCATTTTCAATTGTTGGACTTTTTATTTACATTTAATTTTTTTTTATGGAATGACAAATAAGATAAATTTTAGTTAAGTGGAAGTCCAAAGGTAATCGACAAGTATTTTAAATCTAGAAATTTTAAGTTCAAATGTTCAACCGACAAAATTAGATAAATTTTAAAATGTTAAAATATCAAAGAACAGAATTGGTGACCGTTTAATAAATTTAGCTTAGATAAAAGTGCAAGATGAAAATAATATAAAATTTTGTCTTTGACTTGATATTTATTTAATTTGAAATGAATCAAATAAAAAATAAATAAAAAGAAACCCAAAATTACAAATGAATTAAAAGAGGGAAAGGAAAAAATGGGAATAAGTTTCTTTCCCTATACACCCTTTTATATATAGTATATAGATTCAGTGGTGTAGGCATAATGACAAATTCCACTAATGTAAAAATGGGTGTATTCCAATCAATTTTGATTGTTAATATCTAGAATGCTGACCAAATCAAATTAAATATAAGTCAACTAGAAAGTTAAATATAATGGTTGACTTCACAAATTCAAGTTTTCTTTACTTTCTTAAGAAAATTTAACTGTTTCAAAAATAGTAATATGATTGTTGGTTTGGTATGAATCCACAAATATAACTTTATGAATATTGGGTTTGGTATGAATCCTCAAGCTAAAAGAATTATAATCATATGACTTTTTTATGGAAAGAAATATTCATATGACTTCTGACGGAGGAAATAGAAATGGAAATGAAAATGGAAATGACTTTTTTTCCCACTTGAAAAAAGTAGGGTTTGAATATTTGAGGATCACATTTCACACAAAGTTGATCTAAGTGATTGAAATGTTGTTTATTAGGTGGATTGTTGTTAAGCATTTTAAAGAAATTGGCATGTTTTTTTATTAATTTTGTTATATTTTTTCTTGAACTTTCAAATTTCAATTTTAATCCTAATATTTATAAAAGAAAAGTTTTATATTTATTCTTATGAGGTTTTTTTTTTTCTTGAAAATATATCTTTTTTTATAAATTTTAGAAATATATTCATATTATATCTTTGTTTGTATTAAAGATTTAACATTATTAAATCAATTTATGTTACTATTAACTCCAAATTTATCCTAAAAATTAATTTTAAACTTTATAAAAGTTTATGAATTAAAATTGAAGAACCAAAATAAAATTAAATTTAGAATACACGCTATTTTAACCATTAAAATAGGACACATTCATTAGAAAATAAAAATAATCTATATCATTTTATATATATATATATATATATATATATAAAATTTGAAAAGCTGTTACACAAAGTTATACAAGGTCACAGGTAAAAAAATAAAGAGTTTTTTTATAACATCAGATCATGATTTTTTTTTCCAAGGAAAAAGTATTTGTTCATTTATTTTTCTTTTTGCTAGTAGTGGGGAAAGGATTAAAATGTTTTTTATTAAAAAAAAAAAAACTACTTCATTAATCAATCCACCAAAACCTTATAATTAGCCACGACTAATAAGAGCAGAGCTCTAACTATATATCAATTTGATATTTTTGATAATTATTTTGTTTTTTTTTTTTTGAAATTTAAATTTATTTTTACTCAAATTTTTTATAATGTACTTCATTTTTAGATTGTATTAATCTTTTCTTAAGAAAGTATGTGAATCTCAATCAAATTTCAAAAATAAAAATAAGCTTTTGAAAACTACTTTTTTTTGTTTCTAAATTTTAGTTTGGTTTCTAAAAATATAGATAAGACGTAGACATTAAAGTAAGAAAAAATATATGGTAAGGTAGTTGTTGTAGATTTAAATTTCAAAAACAAAAAACAAAAAATAAAATGATTATCAAACAGAACTTAAATGAGTATGAGTTCAAATCTCCCAATAAAAAATGTTGTTGAATAAAAACAAAAGTCAATATTAAGAGAGACAATACTTCCAAAAGCAAGCACTCCCCTTCACACGAAGAGATTGAACTAATTTTACTTTACTAAACTATCAAGAACCTTATTACAACATCTGTTAATTTAAATATCTTAATTTAAACACAAATAATTTAAACCCATTATATATATTATTGAGTTTAGTGGAAATTTAAATTATAAGATTTTAGTCAAGCCATTGCAATATGGTTGACCGAATCATGTCTGGCACCATCTTCTTCCCCATTTCATTTTCACTTTCCACCATTTCCTTCACATTCATTGCTCTGTTTCTCATCATCTTCAATCCACACTTCCAAGATCATCCCAATAAACCCCATCAATTTGCTTTTCAATTTCTATTGTAAAAACCTTTCGACCTCATTGATGAAGCAAATCCATAACCTCCGTCTTGCATTTACGTTACCTACTTTCATTTGCTTGTTCTTCCATATCCTTATAATTTCAGCACAAAATTCCATCCTCCTCAATTGTGGAGGCTCTTCAACTGCCCTCGACATCGATCGCCGAAAATGGACGACCGATGAAAAATCAAAGTACATTCCGGCGATGGGGAACAGCTCAACCTCTCCGGCGGCTCATCAGGATCCATCAGTTCCAGAAATCCCTTTCATGACGGCTAGAGTTTTTCACTCTAATTTCACTTATACATTTCCTATGGCTCCAACTCGTTTGTTTCTTCGTCTCTACTTCTACCCATCTTCATATGGTGGACTTGATGCGTTTAATGCTCGTTTCTCTATTTCAACTCAAACTTATACCCTTCTTGCTAACTTCAGCGTTTCACAAACGGCTGAGGCTTTGAATTTTGCTTATATTTTTAAGGAATACTCTATTTATGTTGAAGATGGAATGTTGAATTTGACTTTTGTTCCATCTTCTATTTATCCCAATGCTTATGCATTTATTAATGGGATTGAGATTGTATCTATGCCTGATATTTATAGTCATACTACTTTTGTTGTTGGGCAGTCTAGTACTTTCGTTGTCGATAACGGTACTGCGCTTGAGAATGTATATCGGTTGAATGTTGGGGGGAATGGTATTTCGCCTTCGGTGGATTCAGGGTTGTTTAGGTCTTGGTTTGATGACTCTCCATATTTGTTTGGTGGTGCACAAGGAGTAAGTGTGAGTATTGATCGGGACTCATCGATTACTTATACGCGCGATGTTTCTACTTACGTTGCGCCGGTTGACGTTTACTCTACTGCTAGAACAATGGGTCCTGATAACAATGTGAATTTGAATTATAATTTGTCGTGGATTTTCTCTGTTGATTCTGGGTTCTTTTACCTTGTTAGGCTTCATTTTTGTGAGATTGCTGCAAGTATCACCAAGGTTAACCAAAGAGTTTTTGATATTTTTATCTCTAATCAAACTGTTGTGCATAGTGCTGATGTTATTGCTTGGGCTGGTGGAAAAATTGAAACTCCTGTGTACAATGATTATGTGGTTATGGTTCAAGATGATGGAAATCCTCAGAAGGATTTATGGCTCGGACTGCATCCAGATGAGTCGTCAACACCCAATTACGATGATGCAATCTTAAACGGAGTGGAGATATTCAAAATCAACAGCTCGAATGGTAATCTTGCAGGGCTAAATCCTATTCCTACCCCGAAAGAGAAGATAATTGATCCATCATTAGCTAAGCCAACATTGTCTCATGGTAAATCAAAGAATAATGCAGTAGTTGTTGCTGGAGTTGTTTGTGGTGTAGCCGTTTTAGCTCTTATCATTGGTTTCTTTATTGTTGCTAAACATCACGGCTGTCGTAGGCGTGGGAAGGATTCGAGTATTGTTGAAGGACCATCAGGATGGCTCCCTTTTTCTTTGTATGGAAATTCCCATTCGACTGGATCGGCTAAGACAAACACAACTCGAAGCTATACATCCTCCGTGCCTTCCAACCTTTGCCGCCACTTCTCATTTATTGAGATTAAGGCTGCCACAAGGGACTTTGATGAATCTTTAACACTTGGAGTGGGTGGTTTTGGCAAGGTTTACAAGGGACAAATTGATGGTGGGACTATGAAAGTTGCAATCAAGCGCGGGAACCCTCTTTCCGAGCAAGGTGTGCATGAGTTTCAAACTGAGATCGAAATGCTTTCCAAGCTTCGCCATCGCCACCTTGTTTCGTTGATTGGCTATTGCGATGAGAATTGTGAAATGATACTGGTTTATGATTACATGGCTCATGGAACGCTCAGAGAGCATCTATACAAGACCCAAAAGCCACCGTTGTCTTGGAGGCAAAGGCTCGAGATTTGCATCGGAGCTGCCCGTGGTCTGCATTATCTTCACACAGGTGCCAAGCATACAATTATTCACCGAGATGTGAAGACAACCAATATCCTTTTGGATGATAAGTGGTTAGCAAAAGTATCTGATTTTGGGTTGTCGAAAATTGGTCCTACATTGGATCAAACACATGTTAGCACTGTAGTGAAAGGTAGTTTTGGATACTTGGATCCTGAATACTTTAGGCGGCAGCAATTAACCGAAAAATCTGATGTTTACTCCTTAGGAGTCGTCCTCTTCGAAGTCCTATGCGCCCGACCAGCCCTGAACCCAACACTCTCCAAGGAGCAAGTGAGTTTAGCAGAATGGGCTGCTCACTGCTACAAGAAAGGCAATTTAGATAAGATAACTGACACATTCCTAAAAGGTAAGATTGCATCCGAGTGTTTCAATAAGTTTGCAGAGACGGCAATGAAATGTGTATCTGATCAGGGCATCGATAGGCCGTCAATGAGCGATGTTCTCTGGAATCTAGAGTTTGCATTGCAACTGCAGGAAAGTGCAGAAGAAAGCGGCAAGCTAGGCAACGGAATGGCAGTGGAAGAAGGTCAGCATCAGCTCGACGTCATTTACAAAGAGAAGAATGATGTAGATGCTTTCCCTGGCATCGATGCAAACATAACAGACTCGATAAACACTAGAATGAGTATGAGCATTGGAAGTCAAAGCCTTGCTAGTGAAGATTCGAGTGGGTTGACACCAAATACTGTTTTCTCACAGATCATGAACCCAGAAGGTCGATAACATCACAAGAAGAGGCTAGGCTGAACTCATTCAACTCAGTAAGGCCATTATACTTTGATTGATCAAAGTACAATCTTTTTTTGGTCATTAGTTGGTTCAATTATTATCCTATTCTACATTGTATTATGTATTAATTTTTGGTAGAGATCGTATATTCAAATATATTTTTATTTCCTTGGTGTACGATCTCTTTATCATTCACTGGTTAAATATATTATTTTGTACTTAATATTTATGGGATTTTTTCATGAATAATAAAAAAATGAAAAAATTTCCATGCATATCAAAATTTTATAAATAATAATAGCAAAAACTGATTCAATCAAGTAAAATGGATTGCTTCAATCAAGCTCATAAAATTGATAACTTCACTCAAGTAAAATTGATGACTTCAATTAAGTTAAATTGATTGTAACTTTTTTTTCCAAAAAATTTCTCCAAATATTTACATAAAGGTTAAAATACGAGTTAGTGCTCGAACTTCTTAGGTTGTGTCAAGTTCATCAATTTTAAAAGTGGATAAAATCTTTGTTTATTTGATAAAATGTAGAGTAGGAGAATCGAACTTCAAATTTTGAAGTCGTTAGTATAAGTTGCTCTAGTAAGTTACTAGTTGAGTTACCATCATTTTAAAGATGGGTAAAAAATTTCAACTTTTTTTTTTTTTTAATCAAATAGGCGAAAATTTAAATATATAATAGATCTTTAAACTTGTGAGTTTTGTGTCTAATATATACATATTTAACTTTGAAAAAAACATACAAAATTTCACAGTTTTGTATGGGCTTGAAGCTATCATGTCGAGCTTCTAGAAAAGTCTTTACAGGACATGTGTTTTAGCTTTGAGGATGCTCGACGAGTAAATTTTTACTTTAGCTAATAAATCTATAAATTTTATCCACTTAACTCAATTGAGTTTAAAGCATATACTTCAATCAAGAGCTTAAAGCTCAATTCCATCAACTCCATATGTTCAATTGTCAAAAAGAAATGTGAGTTTTTAATAAAAGCAATAAAAAAAAATTAAATTGTGAACTTTAATAAATATATAATAGACTAGAAATCTGCAACCATGATTTTTTTTTTTTTTTTTTTTTTTGAGATTACAACAATTTGGAGAGGGTCTCGAACCTATGACCTTTTGGTCATTAGATATACACTAATATCGTTGAGCTACTGCTCTTATTAACATTAAACGTGAATCTTCAACTAAAAGAGGACATGATTAAACTATTTATCTCGAAATATATATGTATATATAAACTTATAATTTAACAAATTTATTTTATTAAGTGGATAGGCACTAGAATCCAACAACATTTAAGAATAGAAGTTTTTTTTTTTTTTTTTGAGAAAGAAGAATAGAAGATTCAAAAAAAAAAACCTGAATAGCAAATAGTTAAAAATATTTTAAATTTTATGAAAGAGAACATCATATTCATTAAAATGACTAAAATGTCAACACTTCAATCGTTGAGTTAATAGTTTTCAATCCCTTTAATTCATGACAACTTTCAATTAGTTTGTTGATAGTTTTCATTTAGTTTGTTGATAAACCTTCAATAAGTTCGACTCAATTAGTTAGTTAGTAACCTTCCATCACTTCAACTAATTGAAACAAATAGGTTCAATCAATCATCTTCTTCGTCGTCTCTACAACCAACCTACTGTTGGGATGTAAACAAAATATCCCACATTGGTTAGAAGAGGGGAAGATCATGGGTATATAAGTGATGACAACCATCTCCATTGATATAAGACATTTTGGGAAAACCTAAAAACAAAGTCATGAGGGTCTAGGCCCAAAGTGGACAATATCATATCAATGTGGAGATTCGGGTAGGGTTGTCATCCTTATCAATTGGTATCAGAGCCGTGCCCCAAACATAACCTTGTCAGTAAATCGCCCCGATGTACAAAAAAGACGATTGGAGCCCGGAGATAAAAAATTGTGGTAGCTTTACCAGACTGGCTGGGTACCTTCAGGAGAAAAGGAATTTGGTCTGGATGTGAGTTAGACAAATTGACTAGTGGTGTACTCTGAGGAGAAGAGGAGTTAGTCGGATATAATAGTCGTTGCGGAAATCCGGTTTATCTGCATCTAGACGGATTGACTATTTGAGAGGAGGCTCGGTCTTTGTTTGAGGGGAGGGTTGAAGAGGAGTTAGTCGGATATAATAGTCATTAGAAGTTGAGCCCACGGAGAGGTTCGGTGGAACTTTCGAGGGGAGGCTCGGTCTTTGTTTGAGGGGAGGGTTGAATTCTGTACTCTCAGGAGAAGAGAAGCCCAAAAACAAAACCATGAGGGTCTAGGCCCGTGGTCAATATCATATCAATGTAGAGATTCTGGTAGGGTTGTAATCCTTATCGCCTCCTTCCTTCAAATCGTTAAACATATATATATGAATTTTTCTGAAAACCCACCGAATTGGATAGTTTTGTTTCAAATCCTAATCGGTGGGGATTTGCTGTTTGTTTTTTTTACTTGTGGATTTCAATAGATAAATATCACATAATCATTAAATATCACAATCAGAATTTTGGGATTTCTCCGTTCCACCACCAAAATTTCTCTATTTCGTGAATTTGGGACGAAAAATTCTTCGCCGCTGAATTTCTTCACGGAGACAAGCGGTAGAAGGAGGAAGTGCTTAAAATACAATGCTAAAAAATTGCCAGTAGAATCTCTTTAAAATATTTTCATTCATTCATTGTATAAATAAATTACTAGATTATGAAAATTTATGAAGAAAATAGCTAAACTTATTTAGACTTTAATAGATGTTAAACTTGAATTTTAGAAATAATTAAATTATCAATGGAATAATGATAGCGGGCGATTACACCCTTATAATTAGTCCGACTTTTTTATTTACCTTAATTAAAATTAGATTCACTCCCAACAACTTAAAAATATCTAATCATTTAAAATTAAACCGTCAAGAAGAAAATATATAGTCCACTCGCCAAACACTTTGCCATCTATTTGGTTTTAATTAAAAAATTTCAGAAAATCAATAAAAAAAAAAAAAAAAGACGTGAATACAGTTTTTGGGATTTGAAAATTGAAAAATTAAAGAGACAATTGAACTACTTGTGAACATATGTATATACCATAACATAATTACAGACTTAATAGTTTTATTGTCTAAAGCTACATTTGTTGTACAGGTAGTTAAGACTATTACAACTGCTTCTTGGAAGTCTCGAACTAAATTTAAGAGATGTGTATGTTGTACCTCTCTGTATATATTCGTACGATCTCAACAAGAATGTAAAAATGGATGTACATATCATTTTCAAACTTACCAAAATTTTTGTCACCTAGCTGGTTTTTAATTCAAAATTTTCATAAAGTCAATTAAAAAAAGTTAGATACTGTTTTTGAGATTTAAAAATTGAAAATGCAAAAAAATTGAGGGGGGAGATTGAAAGAGGAACAGATGTACATAGTATGAAATTGTTATTTGATAATATGTACATACTATACCATGACATAATTGTTGGCAAATTTTTTGTTTTCAGCTCAATCTATTGGACATAGAGTTGAGACAAACTAAATTAGACATGTTGGATGATATCAATATGACACTACATATGGACATGTTGTAAGTTTTTAAAAAATAGTCATTTCCTATTATTTTCTTTCAAAAAATAATATTCTTTTGAAAAAGAAGATTCCGTCAACAACAAAATCTTTGAAATTAGGAATTTTATCTTCTTCACTCACTAGCCTTAACTTGTTGAAGCTAGTTCTCTCCTATCTTCGAAAATATTTTAAAATATATCAAAGAAATCAAATTGAAAAATAATTAAAAAAATCTTTTAGAAAATATAATCTCCACAAAATAAGGATTCTAATTGGGAACAAAGGTTTATCAAATTTAAACGTATTTATCTCTAATCTTTTAGTGTATTGATGGGGGTAGGATTCTACTTAAGGGGTCCAATCGACAACAATCTCTTGAACATGAACGAAATCTCCTCTCGGACCATTAAAATCACTTTTAAAAAAGTACAATAACCGCAGTGTCGTAGATAGGGTCTACATTTACCTATACTCGAAGATGGTAGAATTTGAGGAAAAGGAAAAAGAAACTTATGTAGCCTTGGATTAGTGTTTGGGCTCCTCCAAAAGCAACAAACATATGTGAAGTGTCGTACATGGCAGTCGACATCATTTAATTTATTGTTTTTCGTTTACATAATTTCAATGCAAACACAAAGTCTATATTATCAAAGGGGATGTAAGTTTATGTACATTCAACGATATTATTTTCAAGTTTTTCCAAATTCGTCAATTACACTTTTCCTCTATTAATAAATTTTGAAACTATTCTTTATTGTTTTTTTTTTTAAGTTTAATAGTCTATAACTAGATAGATTTTTAGATTTTGTAAAATTGGTAATCTAGATCTTTGTTAAGTAGTTATGATAAATCTAAAATGGAATTAATTAACTAATAAAAAATATAATTAATTAAAGAGTACAAATATCAATTACAATATATTTAATTATTAAAAAAATTCTTGAAATTTAAATATAGACAGTTATTTTATCTGTCTAAAATTATAGTTATTTATTAAATAAGTTCCGTAGCTATTCCCCTTGACCCAATTAAGAAGATATGTATGCCTTTTATTTTAATATATATTTTTAAATAACTATTTTTTTTAAGATTAAAATACTATTTTGGTCCCTTGACTTTCACTTTTGTTTTATTTTGGTCTCTCGACTTTCAAATGTCAAATTTTGATCTCCTAAACTTTGATATTTATCTAATTTTAGTCCCTAAACTTTCAAATATCTAATTTTAATCCTTCAACTGTCAATTAACTTTAAAAATAGTCTCTTAACTAAACTCTAAAGTTAACCACAGTTAAAATAAAATAAAAATAATAAAATTTTCTCTCTCCTAAACTGACAACTTTCTTTGTCCTCCATTTTTCCATTTCATCTTCTCTGGTTGTCTCTCTGCATTTAGACAAGAAAAAAAATATTATTCTTCACGTTCACTCCTCATCTCTCAGTTACATATGAAAGTATTTTGCATCTTCAGCCATGAATCTGCCGTAATTGGCTTATGAAAACTGTTTCAATCATCTTCCCCCTTCTCTATTCTCTTATGAGTTTGCACTGTTTTTGCATTTCTATTAATCGAATTTGCTATCTAAAATCTCATGAGGTAGTTAGAGAAATTGAGTGTGACTTGTTTGTTTCTTACTGAATTTGATTACTTTCTTCTCGGTTTTTGTTTAAGCCTCCTATTTTAAACTGGAAAATCTCGACCATTGATAAAGAATTAGAAAAAAGCTGGCTTGTACAATAATTGTAAACAAAATTGTGCAAATTATTATTCTTATTTTTCTTTCAAATACATAGACTTTTGCCTTCATTAGCAGGAAGAAAAATCTAGTTTTCAACTAAAGAGAGAGACCAAGTCTTAATTTCAGAAAATGGGAATTTTCACTACCTCAATCTTTCTTTTCGTCGTTTTTTTTTTTTTTTTTTTTTTTTGTTAAAAGTATAAGAGAAATGAGGATATTGTTGGGTTTTATTCACATTTGTGGATAAGCCCACATTTAAGGCTCATTAGAGTATATATATATATATATAAAGTGTATTTTTATCACTTTTAGAGGGAACCTGAAAAATTAGCAACCAGAGAGAGAAACAACAGCTAGAGAGAGAAAGTAAATAGGAAAAAAAGAGGTTTTGGTCAGCTTCAGTATTTTGGCGTTTTCGAGCAATTGCACTGTCGGATCGAGTTGAAATTTGGACAGCGTGTTCTTGACACGAGGGTTTTCAATCTGAACAGTGGATCAGATTTTAAAGGCTTCTACATCCAGATTCCAGTGGCGATTCGGTTCCATAATTTTGTGAGATCTTTCTATTTATTTCTCTTGGTTTAGTGTTGTTTGTTGCCAAGATTGTTTATCGTGAGTTGTTATATGTTGTCTACCTCTAGTTGTAAATGTTGCCCATTATCGATTATAGTGGAGATTTGATTTCAGTCCGTGATTTTTAACTTCTCGCCTTGAAGAGGTTTTTCCACGTTAAAAATTCTTGTGTGTTGGGTTTGATTTATCTACCATATATATGCTTGCTAATTTTTCATTAGGAACACAAGAAGAGAATAATTGATCCTATTAGAATAGTGTTTATTCCCAACAAGTGGTATCCGAGCTTCGTGGTTTAAGTTTAATTAGAAGCCTTGTGTTAAATATGGAAAAGAGTCATAGCGGTGGTAGAATGATTAATGGTTCAAATTATCAAGTATGGAAAAGAAAAATGGACGATATTTTATATGTGAGTGATTTATATCTTCCTGTGTTTTCACTTGATAAGTCGGATGATAAAACCAATTTAGAATGGGAAATGTGCCATAGGAAAGTATGTGGCATGATTAGACTTTAGGTTGAAGAAAATATTCTAAATCATATTGATGAAGAAAATCTTGCACGGTCTATGTGGAACAAGCTTGAGTCTTTGTATCCCCAGAAAACTAGTAATAGTAAATTATTTCTGATAGGAAATGATGGCTTTAAAGTATCAAGAAGGAACGTCTATGTTAGATCACTTGAATACATTTCAAGGTATTATTAATCAGTTAGCTGGAATGAGTATCAAGTTTGATGAGGAGATACATGGGTTATGGCTTCTTGGTTCGTTATCGGATTGATGGGAGACATTTAGAACTTCCTTGTCAAACTCAACCCCAAATGGTGTACTAAGTATGGACGTGGTAAAAAGCAGTGTGTGTAACGAAGAGGTGAGAAGAAAGTCACATGGTTCTTCATAGTTTGATGTTCTTATTACTGAAAGAAAGGAGAAGAGTGTGAGCAAAGGTCCGAAAAGCAGAGACAGAAGCAAGAGCAGAGTGGCTAGTTTTCTAATGTCGAATGTTTTCATTATGGCTTGAAAGATCATATAAAGAAACATTGCATAAAACTGAAGAGAGAAAATAAAGCTGATAAAGGTAAGGAAAAAGCGACTGGTGATAATGATGCAGACAGAATTACCGCAGCCACCGAAGAATTCTTTGTTTTATTCGACGGTGATAGTGTAAATCTTGCTACAGAATAGAGCAGTTGGGTGATTTACAGTGGTGTCACGACTCATGCTACATCCAGAAGAGAATTCTTTGCATCCTACACATCTGGTGATTATGGCAATGTTAGGATGGGTAATGATGGATTAGCAAAAGCAGTTGGCATAGGAAATGTGCATTTGGAGATCAAGAATGGTACTATCTTGATTTTGAAAAATGTGAAACACGTCCCTGATATCCGCATGAACTTGATCTCCACAAGTAAGCTAGATGATGAAAGTTTCTGTAATACCTTCTGTAATGATACATGGAAGCTTACTAAAGGATCTATGGTGGTAGCAAAAGGGGAGAAGTGTTCTTCATTATATTTTATGCAAGCAAAGACTACTGGCTGTGATATCAATGCAGTGGACAATGAACAGAGTGTTGAGCTTTGGCATAAGACTCAATCTTATCAGCGTGAAGGGTTTGGTGATTCTAGCCAGGAAAAATCATCTTTCTGGAGTAAAGAATGTGTCTTTGAAAAGATGTGAACATTGTTTAGCAGGAAAGCAAACAAGAGTTTCTTTTAAAGCATCTCAGCCTTCAAGGAGACCAGAAGTACTTGACATAGAATATTCTGATGTGTGTGGTCCTATGAAAACAAAAATACTTGAAGATGCGTCTTACTTTGTGACGTTTATAGATGATCATTCGAGGAAAACTTAGGTTTATACCCTAAAGACTAAAGATCAAGTGTTGCAAGTGTCTAAGCAGTTTCATGCCCTTGTTGAAAGGGAAACTGGTAAAAAGTTGAAGTGTATCAAAACTGATAATGGAAGAGAGTATATTGGACCTTTTGATGAGTATTGTAGAAATCATGGTATTTGACATCAAAAGACGCCTTATAAGACTCCTCAGCTAAATGGGTTAGTTGAGAAAATGAACAGAACATTGGTAGAAAGAGTGAGATGTTTGCTTTCACATTCACAATTAGCCAAAACGTTTTGGGGTGAAGCATTGAATACAGTTGTACATGTTCTGAATCTCACACCATGTGTTCCTTTCGGAAATGAAGTCCTTAATAGAATTTGGTCAAAGAAAGACATATCGTACAGTCATCTTCGTGTCTTTGGTTGTAAAGCTTTCGTCCATGTTCCTAAAGATGAGAGATCGAAGCTAGATGCAAAGACAAGACCATGTGTGTTCCTTGGCTATGGTCAAGATGAGTTTGGATATAGGTTGTATGATCCAGTGAAGAAAAAGCTTATTAGAAGTCGAGATGTTGTGTTTGTTGAAGACCAAACCATACAAGACATTAATAAAACAGATGAAACAAAGTCAGAAAATGGTAATAATCTGATTGATTTAGATACAATTCCTTTGACACAACCTTCTACACAAATTGAGAATGAAATTCAAAATGATCAGTTTGATAATTCAGATGAGGTAGAAGGTCATGAACATATTGAGGTAGATAATGATATTCAAGAACAGTTGTCAGAAACTGAAGTTCCTACTGATGTTCCACTTAGAAGATCTGTCAACAAGATATTCTGCTAATGAATATGTGTTATTGACTGACGAGGGAGAACTTGAGAGTTATGAAGAGGCTATAGAAGATGAGCACAAAAGAGAGTGGATTGATGGAATGAACGATGAGATGAAATCTTTACATGAGAACCACACTTTTGAGCTTGTTAAATTGCCTAAAGGAAAAATCGCACTGAAAAATAAATGGGTTTATCAAGCGAAACAAGAAGAAAACACCTTAAAGTCGTGTTATAAAGTTAGATTAGTTGTCAAATGGTTCAATAATAAAAAAGGCATTGACTTTGGTGAGATTTTTGCTCCAGTTGTTAAGATGTCTTCGATTTGTGTTGTTATGGGTTTGGCAACTAACCTTGACTTAGAAGTTGAGCAGATGGATGTTAAGACTTCATTTCTTCATGGAGACTTGGATAAAGATATTTATATGGAACAACGTGAGGGTTTTAAAGAGAAAGGCAAAGAAAAACTTGTGTGCAAGTTGAAAAAAGCGTTTATGGGTTGAAACAGGCACCGAGACAGTGGTACAAGAAGTTTGAGTCATATTTAAGGGAGCAAGGCTATAAAAAGACTACTTCTGATCATTGTGTTTTTACTAAAAAAATTTCTAATGATGATTTTGTGATATTATTGCTTTATGTTGATGACATTTTGATTGTTGGCAGGAATGTTTCTAGAATACAGATGTTGAAGAAACAGTTGAGCAAATCCTTTGCCATGAAAGATTTGGGGCCAATAAAGAAGATTCTTGGAATTTGAATAGTTCGAGACAAAGCATCCAAGAAGTTGTATACGTCACAAGAGCAATACATATAGAAGGTGTTTGAAAGATTGAACATGGATAAAGCTAAAGTGGTTAGTTCCCCTCTATCTAGTCATTCCAAACTGAGTAGCAAACAGAGTCCTTTAATGATAAAGAGAATGAAGAAATGAGAAAAGTCTCTACGCTTCAGCAATTGGGAGTTTGATGTATGCCATGGTGAGTACTAGACCTGATATTGCTCATGTTGTTGGTGTTGTCAGTCGATTTATGTCTAATCCAGGAAAAGAGCATTGAGAGGAAGTCAAGTGCATCATGAGATATTTGAGAGACACTTCCAGTTTGAAGCTCACATTTGGAAGTGGAAAGCCCTTGCTTACAAGCTATACTGATTCAGATATGGCAGGAGATTTAGATAATCGACAGACTACTTCCGGTTATTTGATGGCATTTGCAGGTGGTGTAGTATCTTGGCAATCAAGATTACAGAAGTGCGTTACACTTTCTACTACAGAAGCATAATATATAACAGCAGCAGAAGCGTGCAAAGAGATGTTGTGGATGAAGCAGTTTGTACAGGAGCTTGGCTTCAAGCAACAACGTTATGTTATATTCTGCGATAACCAGAGTGCTATTCATTTTTTTAAGAACTCTATATTTCATTCCAAATCTAAACATGTAGATGTGAGGTATCACTGGATGAGAGATGCATTGAATGATGGCTTGTTTGAGCTTGAGAAGATACATAATGATTATAATGGATCAGATATGTTGACTAAGAAGCTTCAGTTTTGTCGTTCCGCTGCGGGAATGGTAAGTTCTTCTACACAGTGAATTGGGAGAGATTTGTTGGGTTTTATTCACATTTGTGGATAAGTCCCATTTAAGGCTCATTAGAGTATATATATAAAGTGTATTTTTATCACTTTTAAAGAGAACTTGGAAAATTAGTAGCCAGAGAGAGAAACAACAACCAGAGAGAGAAAGTAAATAGAGAAAAAAAGAGGTTTCGGCCAACTTCAGTATTTTGGCATTTCCGAGCAATTGCACCGTCGAATCGAGTTGAAATTTGGACAGCGTGTTCTTGACACGAGGGTCTTCAATCTAAACAGTGGATCGGGTTTAGAGGCTTCTACATCCAGATTAGTGGCAATTCAGTTCCATAATTTTGTGAGATCTTTTTATTTATTTCTCTTGGTTTAGTGTTGTTTATTGCCAAGATTGTTTATCTTGAGTTGTTATATGTTGTATACCTCTAGTTGTAAATAGGGATAACTTGTTGTTTCCCATTATCGATTATAGTGGAGATTTGACTTCAGTGCATGATTTTTAACTCCTCGCCTTGAGTAAGTTTCTCCACGTTAAAAATTCTTGTGTGTTGTATCTACCATATATATGTTTGCTGATTTTTCATCAGGAACACAAGAAGGGAATAATTGATCCTATTAGAATAGTGTTTATTCCCAAGAGATATAAGTTTAAGAGAGGGAAAATTTTATTATTTTCATTTTATGTTAACTGTGGTTAACTTTAAGGGGTGTTTTGCTGCAGGTGAGATGAGATGAGATGAGAAGTTAATAGCAAAAAAAAATTGTTTATGATGCAAGGAGATAAGATGAGATGATAGAAAATTTTTGTTTGGGGTGCAGGGAGATGAGAGGAGATGACAGAAAAATCTTGTTTGAGGTGGGAGGGGAGGAGATAAGATGTTAGGTTTTTTTTTATTTTATTTAAATCATAAAATTATTTTCAAATCTTTAGCTATTAACATAAGTATGTAAATATAACCACTATCATAAATAAATTGTATGTAATATAAAATCAATATTATACCACCCTTAATCATATTAATGTTTATATTTAAAATAAACGGAATTTAAATAATATTATGTACGATCTAATAACCATGGGGTCAAAGTTTCGAATCTCTCACACCTAAATATTCTTGAATTAAAAAATAATAATGACAAAAAACTTCACAACAAAAATGAAGTTTGACTAATATAAAATATTTGTAGGTCATTCATAACTTTTTTTTTCAAGATTTGTTAGAGTTTCATTATAAAAACAAATTTTAAAAATGCCAAGATTCTATTTATTAAATAATAATGAATTAAAAAATAAAAATAAAACCATTGGACTAAACTAATCATTATAAAATTTTGAAAGCAATTTTTATTTTTATTTTATTAAAAAAGAAACTATTTTCTTATACATTTTTTATATATTCATATTCATATTTATCGAATGTCAAAGAATTATCAATAAAATATACTAATTAATATGTAATAATAAATCAAACATTAAAAATATTTATCTTATTAGTTATTGACACTTCTAAGGAACCATAAAAACCTCTAAATTTTTTTAATTTGTTATTTATTTACCGGTAAAAGTGTACCCAATCATACTTTGACAATAATTATTACATGAAAGTAAGATCGTGCCCCTCAAATTTTGAAATTTTTTGTTGTTATTTTTTGTTTTTTAAATACAAATAGATCTCAATCCCTATGTTGACTTATACAAGTCTTGAAACTTATAATTTTTTTTTTGTATATACAAGAAAAACTCTCAAAATTATTTATATTAAGTTACCCATTTCCAAAAAAAATTGTAGAAATTCTCCTACTATTATTTTAAAGTGTAGCTCAGTACTACAAAATTTGAATCTCATTTTTATAAGAAACAAAATAAGCTCAATATTTTTAAATTTAATGAAAATAAGTTCATATTTTTAAACCTATGGTAAATTATAAATAAAAATTCAATATGCATAAATTATTTAAATTTACTTGTTGTTTTAATAATAAATTGATGTACATATTGTTAATATTAAAAAGAAACACAATATTGTATAACAATCATTTTTTAATTATAAATTTGTAAATACGATATTTATAATTTATCTCTAAACAGTTGAAATTTCATAAACTTTTAATTTTTAAGAGATAATATATACCTATTTATCTATTTATTTTAATTTCTAAATTCAAAATTCAAATTTATTTAAATAAATATTTGATATAATAATAGTATAATTATTATAGTTATATACCGATATATTAATATATTTAAATAATAATAATAATATCATAACAAAAATATATCAAACATAAAAAAATAAAATTAAAAATTAAAAACAAGTAAAAAAAACAAATCAATAAAAAGAAAAAAAAAATGATGAGATGAGGAAGACCTTGGACCAAACAAGGTGTTGAAGCTCAACACCTCATCTCATCCCAAAATAGGGTTTAGCTAAGGGGCCATTTTTAAATTTAATTGATAGTTGGGGGATTAAAATTGGACATTTGAAAGTCTATGGACTAAAATTGGACAAACATCAAAGTCTAGGACTTAAAATTGGACATTTGAAAGTTGAATGACCAAAATGTAACAAAAGTAAAAGTCGAGGACCAAAATGGTATTTTAACCCTTTTTTAAAAAAGAAAAGCCCACGTCAGCTTCCGTCATGAATAGACCACAAAATTGGATGAAGACACTAAATTGCTCTCAATTGCTAAAACTATTTTAAAAAATATATATATACGGCATTCGAAATCAAATACTATGAGTGATTTCAGTTCGGTTTTTATCGATTTTGTACCAAACCGACAATCGAACCGATATTTTCGGTTTTCGAAAAATGAATCTGATCCAATGTCCAATAAAGTATAGAACCATTGGTTTGGTTTTCAATTGGTTTGATTCGGTTTTGGATCCGATCTAATATCTATTTTTTTTAATATATAAAAAACAACATTTCTCATAAAAAAAGTTCAGTCCTTGCATCCGATTTTCTTTCGTAAAATTAGTTTCAAATAAATAATGACAACTAATATAAAAATAAATAAAGTTTGAGAAAGTTACTTGCAAAATATATTTATATTTGAAAAAAACATTGTCTATAAGAGATTAATTTTTAAAGGCTTTGGAAAATTTTCTAACTAATGGAAGGAATATAAGTTATTGACAATATATATTTCGGTTTGGTTCGGTTCGGTTTTTATTGATTTTTTAAAACAAAAACTAGAACGGATCCAATATTTTCGGTTTTTTTAAATTACAAACCGATATGTCCAATTTTGTGCTAAAAAATTTATCCAATCCATTGGATTGGATTGGATTGGTTCGGTTCGGTTTTTCGGTTTTTTATTGTACCCCTATCAAATACAACCATTACACCCAGAACTTGGAGACCACACTCGAGGGTGCACACCAACAACCCAACATTGGCCTCGCTCCACATTACGGACTAAGACCACTCAAAACAAAGAGAGCCAAAGGAAAAGCCTAGTCGATTAAGGATCGGAAACGCTCGAGCCACATCCTCACCATAACCGGAGTAACAAGATTCCAAAGGAAAAGACCTAACATTTCTCATCACCGCTAATTTGGGTGATTTTTTTTTTTAATGACTTTTTGGGATAATTTATTGTCCATCTCAATAACTAAAAAATAGGATTCCACCAAATTAGGACCGGCAAAGGGCCTACATTTTCCTCACACCACAAACACTCCCACACCTTAATCGACAGCATTTATCTATTAGCTCGTTTTTGGGATGTAAACAAAAAAGAAAGCAATAAAAATATTTAAAAAAAATTAAAATTAAAATTTAAAAAAAAAAAAAAAAGAATAACAACCGAAGCAGCACAATAAACCAAATAGAATCAGCAGAGAATCAAACGAAATAGTTGACAACCCTATAGACTCCACAGACCTCTCTCTAAAAGTTAAAATTAAAATGTCTGTAAACATAAATATTATCAAACGCAAACTTCATGAACCAAGATAAAGTATAAGGAAAATTACTTTTTTAATCGTTTGAGATGTAGTGTCTATTTAGTTTCTATGTTTCAAAATCAAATATTTTTATTCCTCATTTTTTAACAATCTTCATTTTTAGTCTCAAAATTGTAAAAACATTAATTATATAGATTTGATTCATTTTAAATTTTAATTTATTGATAAAGATATTATTTTAATCTTGATTTAAATTAATTTTTTTTTTAAAAATAAATATAAAAGTAAATTCAAAATACACACAAGACTAAAATTGAATATTATTGAAATATTAAAGATAAAAGTGAATAATTTTGAAATATAAGAACCAAATAGAAATTAAATTCCAAACTTTTTCCAAAAATATATAACTCAAAATATATTAATAAAGTTGTCGAGTTAGCTAAACACCTGGAACTTAAAAATACAATCAGCAAAGTTTTTTTTTTTTTTTAAATGCCAATATAGATTCAAAATTGATGTTAATGGCACTCCAAGCATAGTTCAACTTGGACGAGTGAAAGTATTTTAGTCTTTTTAAATATTCCATCTTTGATGCTCCTTAATTTGAACTACAAAGTCTAAATTAAAAATATATGAGACATTTCAATATTTTATGATCAAACGTCTCTTAAGCTAGGAATTACCCACGTCACACAAGTTTTTCTTTTTAGTACAAATGGAGAGAGGAGGACCAACAAACCCTACATAGACACTACTGTTCTCAAATAATATGAGAGTCAAATACCGATTTCCGAGCTCAAATTTGTAACTGTAGAATTAAAATAGATTAACATCAAACAAGATAATCAACTACGTCACCGACCCATTCGGTGTCACACAAGTTTTTTTACTTCAACAATAGGGTGAAAAATCTTGAACATCTTAATTTTTTTTTCTTTTCAAACTATGTACAGATATAACAAAATATATATATATATAAAATTTAATGATTTCGATCAATGTCACTAATTAAAGACTATTTAGTTAAAGTTGATAAATTTTTGAAGTAGGTTATTGATTAAACTTCAATCTATATTATTGATATACTTAATTCAAAATATTTCAATAAGTGATTTTAATTAGTGACATTGATTGAAATCTATAATGAATGAAGCAAATAGTATTTCCTTTTTTTTAATTATCAAAAAAAAAAAAATTGTAGAAGTCTATAATGTAAATTAAAGTCGATCTCAATTATTGAAATATGATAATTTAGGACTTTTATTGATTGCTGAAATTAACTTAAGCCTAAACAAAAGAATACACATGCTTAAAACTTATAGACAGTTGTACACAACCTAAAGCTTCAACAAGTCCCAAAAGTTTCAAAATAAATATTACTAATAGTTAACCTCAGAATTTCTACAGAGAAAAGTGGAAGCATTATACATAGAAGAAACAAAAATGAAAAAAGTATACATCCACAATACAAGGAAGAAACTCAAGGGCTTCAATATGGTATTTACCAGATGTCAAATCTGATTGGGGGCCATACGATCAGCCATTGTAGTTACTTTCCTCCGTAGTTCGGTTGGATTCGCTCCAACGAGCTTGTCGAGTTGCTGTCCTTCCTTGAGGAAGAAAAAGGTGGGGGTGGCTTTGATATCCCAAGAAGTGCTGAAGTCCTGCAAGAGACCAAGAATGTTGAGAAATGTACAACAAACAGAATGAACTTATAGCACATATCAAAATTATCATCTTAATGCCACATCTAATGAAGTGGTGAATGGAGGGGCAGTAAATTATATCAAAATGAGAAGCTATTAAAGAGAATGGTTAAACGCTGCGTTTAATTGTACTGTTGCTCATCCCATTTGGATTATTGAATTCCTCATCGAAACGCTGATTACAGAAGGGAGATGTATGTCCATCATGACCACAGAGCTGACAATGGCACTTGGAGTTACTCAACCGTTGGCCATTTGAACAACCACGACCTCTGCCACAAAAACCTTGACCATGACCACCAGAGCCTGAGTTATCATGCCCTTGATTAGGAGGAGCTTGAGACTATCGGAGTGATAAGAACCAGGCCGATTGTAAGCATAGTTGGCAGTCGGTTCTGGTAGAATAGAGCTCAGAATAGAGGAGGGAATAAAACAAGTCGGCATGCCTTCAAATGTGAAATCGAATGGAGATCTTGCCAAGAATCCAGATCCTGACTCTCAGTCATGCAGATAATAGGAATGTAATCCGAATCTAAACCCTCAAGAACATACGAGATTAGATCGGACAACAAAACATGAGCTTCTCAACTTCGAAGTTCTCTGAGGCCTATTTCATGACGGACAGACACTCCAACATTTTAGTCGTTCCTTTCTTAGTGTTCTGTAGAACGCCTCTGAGCTGATTGATCCGTGCCTTGCTTGATCTGCGCCTTGCTCGTGGGCACCATAGACCTTTTCAAATTTGCAGCTATACTGCTCCTAGGAGAAGATTGATTGCTTTCAACCGTAGGCTCTCGTGGTACCAACTTAAAAATCTAGAGAGGAGTTTATCATAAGTAGAAGACGAAGAAGATAAGAAATTCCCAAAAGCTCAATGAATTCTTATTCCATAGTCGTCGATTAAATAGGAGTGCTACAGCAAGGCAAAAAGGACTCGAACCAATAACGAATGGACAGGGAAAAAGACCAAAACGCAGCGTTTAACCATTCTCTCTAATAGAAACAAAGGCAAGTTGTTCAATAAAGTTCTCATAGAGGACATTCTGTAAGAGAAGAACAAACTTTTATCGAACACGGAATGCTAAACTCATAGCAAAATACAGTGTATTTTAAATGTACGACGAACCAGGAATAAAATGAAAAATAAAATTGATCCGACTACCTGTGCTACATCAATGTACATGCCTAGAACTGACTACTTTATTACACCATCCAAAAGTTCAACAGTTAACACATCAGTGATCTTCACTAAAGCTTGAAAGTTGAGTTCCCACTCATCAAGTTGTAATGCTATATTCTCCCACAAATAAATAAATAAACCTTTCTACGTCACTTAAATGGCAGAGTTAGCAGATAGCCAATCAATCAAATATCAAAGATAATTTTAGTTCAACGTTTCAACAGTTGGATGAATGAGTACTCACAGTTAATTCATCAACATCAATTGAAAGGAACATCAATGATGGGTATTTCTCCGACAATTCGCAGTAGACTGGAGCAGCCACCTTGCAAGGACCACACCATGATGCACTGAAGTTTGCAATCACCTGTCGAAGAACATCTCGATTATTAAAGGATTAAACCCATCGTCTATGTATGCTGAAAGTGGGTTAAGCCGTTAAGGAACACAAAAAGAATTTGAATGAGATGAGAACACTAAGCATAAAATTTTGATAAAAGGGTTTGCAGTACCAAAAGCAAGGGAGGATCATGGCTGCCTCCCTTGCACCTCCCTTGCATAGAGCTGAGCAATAATTTTTTTTGATAGTAATAGAATAATTCTTTGTTAAATTAATTGAAGAATGTAAACTTGGTGTTTTCTAATAAAAAAGATTCATAACAAACAAATAAATCAAAGTATCGGTGGTGTTGGCGGGCATGACGGAAGCAGGTCCGAGTGTATAGTTCTTATAACCAATTTCTCAAGTTCAAACCTAAATCCATCAACTCTTTTTCATCAAAGCCTTATAAACTATGTAGGTAAGATATATCTATCTGAGGTATGCTTTACCAATCATCACCATCCAACTCATCCAATGCATGTTTCTTAAGATTATGAGAAGAGAAGGTATACAGTATACTTAAAGTTACAGTGCATGCAAAACTTAGGAACTAAACAAATTTAATTTGTTCAATTGATCAAACTAACTAAATGACAATAAAGCACTGCCTATCTATAACTCAAATATAGACTAATGAAATCTTACAATTTTGCCTTCCGTACGGGCTTCTTCCAACTTTTGATCCCAATCTTCTTTGGTTGTGATGAGATGTACATTTCCAGCACCAAACTCAGCATGATGCTCAGAGTCCTCATCTATGAAATCGGCCTGAGAACGTTGAAATAGTTTGCCAGTTAGATCATTGTTCATGAACATGATAGGATTGTTATTATGAACAGTATAAAAGTGTATGAGCAATTAGTTGAGAATTTGTTAGGGAAATTGGTTATAAATAGAGAAGTTGGGAATGAGGGAGATATCAAATAGTTTGGCCAATTTGGTTTAGGTCTTGAGAGAGCTAAAGAATGGGAGGGCCCAAGTATCTATGAGAAATTTTGATTTATCTTGTAATTTTCGGTATTTCATTATCAATATAGTTTGGTTCTTATCAATTGGTATCAATTCATCTGTTCTAGGCTCTAGCCAGGGAGTCGATTGTATTCATGAGGTTAGATGCATTGGCAGAGAATATGTGAACGTTTTGATTCGCTTCTTGAATCATTTCAAATGGGATGGAGGCAAATGGCTAAAGCAAAAAGAGAGGCGGAGGAAAAGACTGATGCAGCTTGGGAAAGGAGCAAAACAGAATTAGAGATCTTGAACCAGAGAAGAAAGGAGAGGTTTTTAAAAATCCAAAAAGAGATGAAGATTGATGTGCAAAGACGACAATCTTAAAAAAGGGCTTAAAAACAGAAGCTCAAAGAGTAAGAATGTTCAAAAGGCTAAAGGCGTCCTCGAGACTTTTTCTCTTAAAGAGGGGAGGCATAAGCCTCAAGACAGTATGAGCATAAGCATCAATTTTCTTTAAAAACAATAAAAAATACATAAAACATCACACCAACACTAATAAGATTGAATCTAGGCCCACAAATCACATCACCCATTGTTCTTTCAATTCCTCTAAAGATTATATTGTTTCTCTCTCTCTTCAAAGCCCCCACAAGATGACACACACGTCAGTCCCATTTCTCGCGAAAAAGGAGGGGAGGTAGGCAATTCCACAATCATCTCTCTGCAAATCTCTCAGCTTTCTATTGCAAAAGTTTCATGCTGAGGCCATCTCACAATGCCAAAGAAGATGATCAAGATCCTCTCATAATGCAACACACAGGCCCCATTAAGAAAGGGGCCTATCGCAAAGTCTTATCCAAGGCATTAATCTTGCAATAGAGAACCTACCAAGTAAGAGATCTCACCTTCTTTGAAATGTTTACCTTCCACCAAGAAGCAATGATCGAAGCTCTGTTAAATAAGAGTAAGAATTGACAAGGCAATTGAAGAAGGACCGACATGTGAACCCCTCGGAAGGATTAGGGTCCCAACCATCAACATCCTTAAGCCTAGGAGCACAAGAAAAATCTCCCCAATCAGGAAAGTAAAGCAACAAGACCAGATGTCTGATGCACTAGATGAGCCAGAACATCCACCACACAATGGTTTTTCATAAGGGATAAATGGAACAAATTAAGAAATAACAAGTAGAGGGGACTATCCCCTAACCATCTATCTTCCTAAAAGGCGTGTCTCTCACATCCCCACCCTTCTAGAAATAAGACTAGAAAAGAGATGGAATTGCACAATAATAATGTCCACGGGTTTCTAGAAATGTCTTGACCATTCGCCAGCCAATTAAAGGGAAACAATTCATACTAACTCACAATACCCTTCTGCCAAAGGAAAGTGGAATCATTAAGAAAATGCAACAACCACTTAGTCAATAAGGCTCTGTTGCGATCTCATAAATTACCCACCCTCAAGCCCCCATGAATCAAGTCTTTGGAGACCTCCTCCCACTTCACAATTAACATATTGAAAGTTAAAAGATCTAATTTACAAATCAAATACTCTAATTAACAGGACACGATGAGCAAACATATCCCTCATAGCTTGAGCCTAGCCCATCCTCAATTGTAGTCTACAGTTAATTGTTCCTTCTGATAAATTGAAAATTTGGTCTATTTTGAGAAAGATAGAACTTAGTCTCTATGTTTTTAAAGTTAGAATTCGTCTCGATAAAACCTCATAAGTAGTCCCTATTAGATAATATGGGGTTCCACCTCAAAATCAATAGGCAATGAAGAGAGAACACATATCTCTTATAAAGATGTTGAAGAATCCTCACCTTTCCAATGTGAGACAATTTCCACAAGATGAGTATCTCCAACATACCCCCTCAAGATGGAGGCCACATCGAGAAGGCCATGTTGAATTTGATCTGAATTTGTGGACCGAAATACCCACTTTGGCTTACTTTGCTAGGGTCGGATCCGAATTTTTGGGATCAAATATCCGCTAAGCTTATGCCTGCTTGGGTGGAGTCCACATCCGCTTAAATTTTTAAGCATTTTTTAGTTTGGATCGGAATTTGAGGGACTAATAACCCACATGGATCTCTGTGACCATATTAGATATTCACTAAGTAACACATATCTCTTATAAAGATGTTGAAGATCTCACCTTTCTAATGTGGGACACCATGTGACTATCTCCCATAGTACCTATGGTTTGTTAAGCAAGGACTATTTATGAAGATTTTATCAAACCATAGGGACTAATTCTAACATTTAAAACCATAGGGACAAAATTTCACCTTTCTCAAAATCATAGGGGCCAAATTTGTAATTTAATCATGAATGTTCACTTCCACAACCTTGCTCTTGTCCATAATTCTCATGATTCACATTCTACACAAGTTTCACAATTAATCAAAATGTTCAAGGAAGAAACACAAATGAAACACATAAATTACAAACCATAAAAAACCACTCTACTTACATCACTAAATTAAAAGTTGTACACGCCCTTTTATTTTAGTTTACCAACATGCAGTGTTGGAGATCCTCGCCTTATCTCACATTGGAAAGGTGAGGGCCTCACACCACCTTTATAAGAAATGTGGGTTACTTTCCTCATTACCAATTGATTTTGAGATGAAATCTCATATTATATAATATGCGGGGTGGTGATTTGAATCTTTGACCTCTTGATGGACTGTATATTGGTGGTTCCATGAGATTCTTACCTTACTAGAACAAAGTCCCATTTGATTTTATGGTCCAAGTGCAGATTTTTGAAGTGTCCTATGTCTCACAGGTCAGCCTGAAATAAGGAAAAACCCTCAGAATAACCATAAAGATATCAAAAGAAGGAAACAAAACATTTAAACTCCTTTTCATTGCAAATATTTTCATTTCATACATAGGTTATAAATTCAGGGAAAGTGACAAAAAACAAAGACTCACAGTGCTAATGAAACCCCAGCAGTTAAAACGTTGACAAACTACAATCACCTCAATCCTGTCAATTTCAAAGTTCGTTAACAACTAACAAATAGACAAAGGAACCAATGACAAAATGACCATAGCATTAAAACTCATATTGGCAGAAAGGAATCAAATAAAATCACGGGCAGAATACATTTGAACTTCTCCCCAACTCTAAGTTCCACAATAGACAAAAACAAAACACAATTGAAAAAAGAAAGTAAAAAAAAACCATCTAATAATTTTCATAAACAAACAGCAAAAGGACAATTAAAACAGAACAGAGAAAAATCCCATTAATGCAACAAAAAATTACCCTCGAAAACCCCCAGAATTGGAGCCTCGAGTCAATTCAGAAGTCCGCGGAGGATGATCGCATCCAGAAATTGGGGAAAATAACACGGATTTTGTGAATGAACCTTCTTCTGGGGATCGATTTTGACGAAAGGGTATTGGAATTTGGAAAAAGGTCAAAGCGTAGAGGAAACAGATTACCTCTTTCGTTTTTCTCTCTCAATTGGGAATCGAAATGACAGAAAAGGAATGGAAATTTAGCCCTAGATTTGGATTTGGGTGTGGTGCAAAAACGGAGAGTTGGAAAACTTTCATACGAAAATGGTGAGAAATTTAACAGAACTTACACACCACTTTTTAAATAAATAACTTTATCTAACATTTTGGCCGTCGTATATGCTCTCGTAATAGTTTAGTGCAAATAGTAATAATAAGGGTCAATAATTGAATAGTTTCATTGTTTGGTGGTAATTTAATGATCACTCATTCGATCTTAAAAATTGATATTTTACTCTCATATTATTAAAGAGAAATGTTACCTTCTATATAAGGTTTGTTGGTTTCCTTCCCCAATTAGTATTTTAAAAAAGTAATAATAATAATTTTTTACCAAAATTTTTTTATTAATATTTTGTAATTAAACCAAACATCTTCATTAAAAAATGAAATAATAGTTAAGCAAATTGAGTGTGTACCTACGAGTTTATGAGTTTAAATCCTCTCCTTAAATATAGTTGACTAAAAAGACATCTCTCTAATAGACCAAAAATTTGATCTTAAACTCATTCCACATCTCTCAAAGGAGGCCAATCAAAATTAAAAAAGCTTTTTTTTTATTTTTTTGAAATGAAAGATCATTCATTAATAATAATTGTAATAGAAAGGTATACAAACTCATTCCTAACATAATAGGAGCAACCACAAAAGAGAAAAGAACTCTATAACTAATAAGATATCGTTTCACAATTCAAATGGACATCGACCACAAAAAGACGAGTTAGAAATCAATAAAAATTGTGGAAGATCAACATAACTGAGTGAGTAAATCTTCCTATATTTGAAATTGGAAGATCTCAACATAAGTGACCAACTCAATAATTTCAACACTTCAATGGTTGAGTTTTGATGAATTTTGAGGATTAAACCAACAAATAGCAAACATATGATGAACAAGTAACCACCAAAAGAAAATAAAAGGAACTCCAAGACCGTAGAGGATGAGGACACCTTCGAGTATAATAATTGTTCGACCATATAGTAGAGAAACCTTTATTGTTTAACTCATCTTCAAAAAAGACAAAAACGACATCCAATCTAACTAAAACGACTAGAAAAAATATGACATCAACCTTACTGCTACTAAAGAAAAACATATTATTTTCTCAAGAAACTGGAGTGCCCAAATGTGACCCTCTTTCGAGCTCTCCTAACAAAGTGACTTATTGTGATTGGCGTCTCTGAATTACACGGTGCACTAAAGCAGGGCATGAGCCACAATCATCTCCACCCAACCAATCACTAATACATTTTAATTTCTTTTCCACATTCATATTATTGGTTTGCTCCTTAAGATTAATAAAATTTGTCTTGTTTTTTTATAAATGTTAAATTGAGAGAAATAATGGTTAAAACAGTTTACCTTTTCTATTGTATTTCAACCATATATATATATATATATAGATCACAAATAACAAACCCTAGAGAATATTCATAATATTCAATTATAATAATTCTAGAAAAATCTAAATTGTTGTTTTTCGAGCGCTTTTATAAAAATATCACCCATTTGGTGTCTGGTGGGAACAAACTGAGTAGCAACATTGCCAGATAACAACTCATCACGAACAAAATGACAATCTACCTCAATATGCTTAGTGCGATCATGAAATACTAGATTATTTGCAATATGAAAAGGAGATTGACTATCACAAAATAATTTCATAGGCTGAGTATGCAAAACACCAAGGGAAATTAGTAATGGTTTCAACCATTTTAACTCACAAGTAGCAATAGCCATTGCACGATACTCAGCGTCAGCAGAAGAATGAGACATAGTTGCTTGTTTTTTAGTTTTCCATGAGATAGGAGAAGAACCAAGAAAACCCACATATCAAGACAACGAACGAAGAGTCAATGGACAAGTCGTCCAATCACTATCACAAAAAGCAGTCAAACTAATCTCACTCATAAACCACAAGAAAATACCTTGACCTTGAGCCCCTTTCAAATAGCACAGTACCCTTAGAGTAGCATCCCAATGTGGAACATGTGGATTACTCAAGAACTGTACAAGAGTATGCACTAAATAACTAAGCTCAGAACGAGTTATAGACATATAAATAAGATATCCAACTAAACGATGATATTGATATGGGTGCACATATGGCTCCCCCTCAACTCGGGCCAGCCAATGATTCTACTCCATAGGTTTGTCAATAGGCTTACAACCTATATGTCAGTTTCAGTCAAAATATCCAAAGCGTCTTTATGTTGACAAAGAAATATACCTTCTTGACTTCAAGCTACCTCAATGCCCAAGAAATACTTTAAGACTCCCAAATCTTTCATATGAAAACATGAGCTCAAGTAATCTTTAAATCTCAAAACTACACCACGTGATGATCC
The DNA here is from genome assembly GCA_037833695.1 of Sechiopsis laciniata. Lineage (NCBI taxonomy): Eukaryota > Viridiplantae > Streptophyta > Magnoliopsida > Cucurbitales > Cucurbitaceae > Sechiopsis > Sechiopsis laciniata. The sequence goes on along the minus strand of JBBMKA010005310.1, from coordinate 12,580 downwards.
TGCTATAGTCAAATCATCAACATACACAAGTACATGGAGAGATACACTACCTCGAATATAATTAAACAATGAATAATCAGTATAAGACTCCGTAAATCCATAACCTCTTAAAGCATTAGATAACTTGGCAAATTACTGTCGAGGTGTTTGTTTCAAACCATACAAAGATTTACGCAGTCTAAAACCTTCTCTGGAGTAGAAGCATTGTACCCTAGAGGAAGTTGCATATACGCTTCCTCTTCCAAGTCGCCATGAATAAAATCATTGTGGACATCAATCTGATGCAGTTCCCAATTCAAACTTGCAGCAATGGAAAGAAAAATATGAATAGTCCCCATTTTGGCCACAGGGCAACCGTCTCATTATAATCAATACCTACAACTTGACAATTGCCAAAAGCAACTAAATGCCTCTTAAGACGTTCGACCTCACCGGACGATGTATACTTGATCATATACACCCAACCACTACCAATGGCTTTTTACTAGGAGGTAAGTCCTCCAAAGTCCATGTATTACTGCGTTTAAAAGCATCAATTTCAACTTGCATCACCTTACGCCAACCTAGATGTTTTAAAGCTTCCTAAAAAGAAGCTTGCTCTTTGTTCTTCGAAATTGTTGTCAGAAAACATCTATGTCTCATAGAAAATTGGTTATAATCAACATAACATGCTATATTAAAAGGTTTATCTGAGGAGCTAGATCGATATGGGGAAGCAGTGAGTGTATTAGAGTCTATATGTTATTTAACGACTGTATTTGTAACATAATCACAAAATTTTGTCAAGGAAAATTTTGTACAATGCCCACGATCTAGTGCTTCAGCACCACTAGATTGGATTTCATCACTAAAGCCTATACCAACAAATTCAATATCCACATAATTATTTTCAACAATACCGTATGAGGTATCAATTCAGTCAAACAATCGTTAACATATTCATAATCTTTATCATCCCATAATGTTGTTTGGGCAAAATATAATTCGCATTGCAATCTCGCATGATCAGGAAGTGACTCAATAAATGGAAATTTATCCTATAAAATTGCACATCGCAACGAATAAAAAACTTATAATTTTCAAAATCATAAAGGCGTCAACCTTTCTTGCCAAAAGGATATCCAAAAAGATACATCTCCTAGACTTTGAGTCAAACTTGTCTTTTTCTCGAGGCCTATTTGCAGCATAACATAGACACCCAAAAATATGCAAACCATCATACGAAGGATTTTGACCAAATAAGCACTCATGCAGTATTTTTTCATCCAACACAGGGGTAGGAGTTTTATTTATAAGATCACGGCAGTCAAAACGCATTCACCTAAAAAATATTTAGCAATTTTACTTGAAAACGTAAGGCATGAACAATAATAAGAGTATGTCTATGCTTGCATTCAAACCTACCATTTTGTTCACTAGTATCAACACAAGAATTTGATGCAAAATTCCATTCTTCGCAAAAAATGACTTCAAACTCAAAAACTCTTGTCCATTGTCACTCCTAATAACTTTAATTTTTTTTTTTCAAATTGAGTTTTGACCATAACATAAAAATCTTGGATTAATTTTGCTGCTTCAAACTTTTCAATCATCAAATATACCCAAGTAGCATGGGAATAGTCATCAACAATAGTGAGAAAAAAACGTGCACCGCTATTGGACAAAACTTTATTCGGACCCCAAATATCGCAGTGAACCAAATATAAAAACACCAGATGCTCTATTCTTACTTAAAGGAAAGGAATTACGAGGTCGTTTACCCATAAAACAGATTTGACAATCATTGGCACAACTTATACTACTTGAGGCTACTCTAGTGATAGAAGGTATTATTTTCATTGAAAGATGACCTAAACGTCTATACCATAACATACTCATATCTATAACACTCCTCACTTAATTTGCTAAGAAATTACAAGCACAAACCAACCTGAAGAAATAGACTCCATTACATTGTACCCCGCTCCAATCAAGTTCCTTAAATTGTGATCTTGTATAAAACACAGCTTGTTGGTGAAAAGAACAATATACATTTTTTGTTCTAATAGTTGAGACACGGACAAAAAGTTACAAGTTAAAGCAAGAACATACGACATATTCTCCAAAATCAAAGTATCAATTAACACAACTTTTCCTTCTTTTGTTGTCTTAGTACTTTTTCAATTAAGCAACCCAACAGGTGAAGATATTTCAAACAAATCAGAAAACAATAAAATATTACATACATGTGGTTTGATGCGCCAGTATCAATAATCCAATCACTAGAATTATTCGAATCACACAAGACTTCAATTGAGCAGTTCGAGGGGTTTTTACCCTTAATTTCATGCATAACTTGTGTCCACTGTTCATCAGTTAGAGTTGGTACACTTGATCTATCTATCTTCTCAATACCATGTTAACCACTAAAACCTGAACTACCCATAACAAAGCCTGTACATCAATTGCAATTGCAATTCACATCAATAAACCCTCTACATCAATTGCAATTCACATCAATAAAAGTCCACAAATGCATCAATGGAATTTCTTTAAATTCATGAATTTCAGCAACTTGATGCTTAATAAAGTTGGCTATCGATTGCTTCAAAGAAAATTAAATAAGCATAGATTTTTAAAATGCAATAAATTATGGAAACAAGTTCCTTCAAATTTGAATTTCAAGAATTGTCTGCCTTTTTTTTTTATTATTGCACATTTGCAGTCCTAACCAATCATTAGGGGTGTTCAAACAACCCGAAATCCAACCAACTCAACCCAATATGACAGATTGAGTTGGATTAAATACATTTTTTCGTTGGGTTAGGTTCAAAATCATGAAATGTTCATGGGTTGAGTTAGATCAAGAGTTGACCTAAAATTAACACAACCTAACCCGACCAACCCGAAATGATTATTTAGTTTAAATATATATTTTTACTTATAACATAATTATATATGCGTATATTTATTTTATTAATTATTATTGTTAGACTTTTTATTTTCTATATTTTAAAATATTTTTTCAGATCTTTATAATTTATATATCATGATAAAATATATAGTTAATATAACTTTGTTGGTTTTAATTATATATTTATTTTATGAAAGTCGAATTATGTTATCTATTTTTGTTGTTTTAATTATCTATTTGTTTTATATTTTATACTTGGAATCTTCTATATAAGTCATGATTGTAGGATTAATAGTGGATGATTTTTTATTGTATATTTTACATATTTAAAAATTATATTCATTTCATTAATTGAAAATTGTATTTTGTTTATATATAATGTAGGATTAATTTGATAAAAGATATTTATATTTATAATCTATTATTGGACCGATGACCTAACCCAATCCAACCCGAAAATATAATTGTTGGATTGTCTCTTTAATTGAGTTGAATTAAGTTGAAAAAATGATCAACCAAAAAATTTGGATTGAATTAAAAATCTTTCTCAAGTCAACTTAATTCAACTCATGTTCACCCGGTCACTTCAAATTCCATTTGTAGTCCCAATCAATTACACAATTGCACAGTAGAATCACCTGCCCAAGTTAATCAACAGTGGACCCATTGTTGATCTCTCTCACAGGGTGCATCAATCCTAAATCAATTAGGATTTTAGACTTTTTTTTTATTTTTTCTAATTTAGAGAAACTCTGATACACGGTAAAGTTGAGAGAAATAATAGTTAAAATAGTCTATCTTTTCCATTATCTTTCAACCATATATAGAGTTTACAAATAACAAACCCTAAAGAATATTAATAATATTCAATTATAATAATTCTAAAAAATCTAAAAAATAGATAAAACTTTAGGGATTCATAATAATAAACAATTCCAGAGATGTCCACGGGAAAGATTTTACCGTCCCCACCCCCGCTACTATTTCTATTCCCCGTTTCCACGAAATTCACCATATTATTTTATGGGGGTTGGGGTGGAGATTCCTCGCTGGGAACTTGCGGGGATCGAGTTTTCCGCAGAAAATTTGACACCTTTTTTTTTTTAAAATATAAGTTACAATGAGTTTATTTTGATATTTAAAAATATTAGTTTGTTGTTTAGTTTGCCTCCCAGATGAGTAAAAAAAATAGTTATAAAAATTACTGTATTGTTATTAAAAATAATAATAATAATAAAAATAATAAAAAATTAAAAAAATTAAAAAAAAAGCTATTCAATTGATATAAAAAAGAATGCTACTTTATTGTTTTTTTAAGAATAAGCTACTGTATTGTTATTAGAAGAGTATTGTATTATTTTTTTTCTTATATCAATGTATCTCATAAATTTGTCAAAATTTACATTCAATATTTTTTTTAAAAAAAAACATGTATAATTCAAGCAACATTGACACAATTTTAATGGAAATAAGATAATTATTTTTGAAAAAAATAATATTGAGCCGGGATCTGGGAAATTGAGACGGGGATCATATTCTCCATCCCCATCTCCGTTTAGTCATCGGAAAAAAAAAATTTCCAATCACTCCCCCATTTTCCATAAAATTGGAGATTCACCAGCCCGTTTAGAACAGGTCCCATGGAACTTCGACTCCACAATTTAAATGAAAATCTCTAAACTTCACTGGTTTGTGCTTGTTAAAAATTATAAAGGTAATTAACGTAATAAAACTATAAACACTGGGGGACATAGAAAGATGATCATTTTGCATAGGGGTAGAAACAAACCAAGGCGCAAATCCAACCGCCCATTTCCATCATACAGCGGCGGTTTAACTTTGAGAAATAATTTTGTTTTTTTTCTAAAGCAAACTTTGAGAAATAATATACCATTCATACTATTTATTAAAGTATTTTAATCTATAGTGTTCTTATAAATATAACCGTCATACATTTAAATCTTCTCTCCTCAAATGGTAATAGAATTAAAAAAATTAAAAAAAATTAAAAAAAAACACTGATTAGCATGTACCAACAAATTGCAAATTTAAATTTTCAAACCTCAAATATTATTGTTGCATTAATTAGTTAAATGATAACAATAGTTTTAGTGCTAGAAAACATCTCATGTAAATCTAGAAACTAGATCTAAGGTATATATATTTTAAAATTTATCGCCAACACAGATAAAAACTATATTTTAAGTGAACAATAGATTAATAATAGAGATCAATTTTAAAATTTATTAGAAATATAAAAATTAAAATTCAACATTATAAAAGCTAAATTGAAGTGACATGACTTCCATTTTGAAAATTGGTGTTATTCACTTGTTATGTACACAAATGAAAATTTATTGAATTGTTTTAATCACATATAAGCATATTTCTTAACCACTAAAATATAAGTTGAAATAAACAACAACAACAAAAGACTAATCATACCTAGGTCTGAATCTTTACTCTCACAAGTTATTTGATATTTTCCTTTTTTTTATTAGTATAGGTTGAAATTTCAATTCTTTACCCTTTACATTTCTAAATTTTTTTATTTATATGTTTGAAAATATATATTAAATTTGTATTATTTATGTTTATTTAAGGGGATTTTTTTATGTATAATAGTAGAAAAAAAAAAGGAAAAATCTATGAATAACAACTTTTAATGTGTGCATAGTACAAAATTGGGACAGACTTAGTAAAAAGATGAAAAAATTCATGAGCTTGATGAGTTCAATCACTAAAACAAGAAGTTTTGTACATATATTCTTCAATCAAAGCCAAAAACACTTTTCAATCAGTCACACATACAGTCTTCAATGAGTGCATCAGATAGTTTTAAATCAAGAGATAATGAACAGACGAATTAGGCAAAAAGATCTCAAAATTCTGCTATTGGTGAAATATTTCTAAGAAAAAAATATATTATGATTAAAATAGACAACAAAAAAATTGACACCGCAAATTTCACTGTGTTTTTTTCTTTTAAAGATTCAAGGGCTTTTTTATTTTTTTATTTTTTTATTTTTTTATTTTTTTTGAAGTTTAGAGGCATTTTTAAACAAAATTTTAATGATTTTCATTCAAATTTAAGGCATTTTTTAAACTTTTCAAAGTCTAAGGGTATTGTTGACATAAACTTCATAGTTTAGGAATATATTTTATAATTTAGGAAAAAAAAATACTCTCAATAAGTTGAGTTTTTTTTTTTTTTTTTTTGAGATTTCACTATTGGTAATATTATGGTTCATTTTATGGCTAGGTATGGGTTTTATTTGTATAGAGATTTAGATGTTGGATAAAAAATTTAGTTAAATTTTATTTGATATATTTTTAAAACATGAATAATTTTTAAATTGGTCAAAGTAAACTTAGTTCACAGTAATCGCTTGGATCGAAACTCCAAACTCCAAATATTGTTATATCCAAAATAAATTCAATTTAGTTGTGAGAATATAAGAGTTGGAGCACCTCCATAAATGAAGACATTTACTTTCGTACACTTGAAATGAGCAAGTAATTAAACTACTTGATTTTTTTTTTTTTTTGACAATTAATCAATATTATTAGTTTATGCTAATTCTACAAAAAGAGAAAAATTGGATTATTTAAATTCAATTCGATAACTATTTTATTTTTTATTTTTGAAAATTAAGCCTACCTACGATAATTACTTTATTTTATGATTTATTTCTTTTACATCTTACTATGATTTTAAAAACCAAATTAAATTTTTTTTTTAAAAATGAAGTAATTTACTAAAATTTTGTTTTAATTTGCATGTTGACTAGGCAGACCATGTAGCAAAATCTGACACATTGATTTTGTTTTAATTTGGAGAAGTTTATTTAAACAAACAAAAAAATTAATGGATCAAATTATACCACATGAATGGCTGCATCTCTTTTTAAATTTTGGTTACGATTCACCTATTCCTTCAAAGAAAGATAGTAACCTTTCAGTGAAAATAAATTTAAAAACAAAAAATCAAATAGCGAATAATTTTACTAGCCCATATTTTTTATATATAAAAAAGTTTTCAATTAACTTTTTTTTTCTTCTTAGTTCTACAAAATACAAGAAATTCGAATACACGATTTTTTAGTCATTAAATATACATCGATGTTGCCATTAGACCGGGGCATCACCCATGGTGTTGATGCCATTCCCACTAAAATCAACATTTATAACAGATTGTGTGCAGGTTTTGTAGGAAAAAACGTGGGAACAGCGTTCATATCCATCAATGAACATCAAATAAATTATCAATGAACATCAAAGTAACAAATTATCAATGAACATCAAAGTAACAAATTATCAATGAACATCAGAGTAACAAATTATCAATGAACATCAGAGTAACAAATTATCAATGAACATCAAAGTATCAGAGATAGCTCCGTCATAAACAAGGCAAAATGGTGTTTTGGTGGAGGAAAACACACTTCTATGGAGGTTAGATTTATGAACATGTTTGATTTCTCAACAACATTTCAAAAGCATAAACAAACAAATTTTGGTTAAATAAAATAATTAAATAAAAAATTGAACCACCTTGTAAAAGTTTCAAAATAATGTTTAAATGGTGAAAATGTTTTTCTTTTACTAGATAACAAAGTAGATAACACAAGTGTGAAAAAATGGACAATACTTTGTCTATGAGATAAATAGCTGCTTGCATCAAATCCCCACAAAGAAGAATGCTCAATCCAGTTAAATTTGACAACAACCTGTTTGCAACTTTTTCAGTGCCAAAGTAAAAAAACACATAAGACTTACTTTTTTTTTTTTCTTTCTTTCTGGAAACCTACACAGCCCAAATAACTTGAAGAAACAATAAAATACGACAGGATTCTACGCCCAAGATACCACAACCAGCATCATCCATCATCAACACCAAGCTACGAAAACGTCTCAACCCATCGCATACTTCTGAGTCCAGCTTCGTGCACTCGATTCATACTTGGCTCGGTCAGTCTTGTACATGTGTGCAATCTCCGGTACGAGAGGGTCATCTGGGTTTGGATCGGTCAGCAATGAGCATATGGAGAGCAGGACCTGTTTCATGAAAACAAAGCACCATTAAGGTTTAGTTTCACTCTCTCGGGGAGGGTTACGGTTATTGGTCTCTGACCTTAACTTAAACATTTCTGGAAAATAAATCAACAGAGACGACGAGAATGTAAGTTCTCCAGTAAAATGGGATTTTATTCCTTGATTTAAAAAAAGAGCTGCGCTATTTAACTTCATCTTTATTAGCAAAGTATGTAAAATGAGGGCTTCTAGACATAAAACAAACAAAGTGATAGTGGCAACAACAACTACTTCCTCTACACTTATTAGGGTAGAAAACAAATTAATTATGGTTCTCAAATGTCTCAAAGCTACCCTTGGGATGGCAAAGTCATCCCAAGATTAGTAGCGTTTTGGACCAAGAATATAATTCAAGGAGTTAAGGCCCCTAATGATAAGATGGTTCTTATGGCAGGCTAGGATTTGCGCTATTTTGTGGGTTGGTTTTCTTCTTAGGCCTCAGTGACCAAGTATTTTTGTAATTATTTGTTAGGTCAGATTCCGCTGAATTGGAAGCCGTTTTGTGTACGTTCCTTTACCTTTTACGTGGGCTCTAGTTGGTGATGAAAGGGCATTTTTCTCACAAAATAAGCCCAGTGCATAAACTATCAACATAAAAAGGAAAAACCTCCCACTCCAGATTATTTACGCAATCAAACCAAACAACCAAAGAGACAAAGAGCAGAAACTGAAATATGATGTTCCGCATTAAAGGTCATACAACTGAGGTCTTGAATATTTCAGTATAACTCAGTGTTATAAGATTCTCCATTGAATAGGGAACTTCAGGAGAGATGGCATCCATGCTACAAACAACTTTACCGTGGTAGAAGCGCATAGATCTCAAACATCACAAAAATAGTTAATACTTATTCAAAATTCAAACACCACAATGATAAACTATGAGTGAAGTGAAACCAACTAGAAAGGGCCATACAAACCTTAGAAATCGTAAGTGCAGGACTCCACTGTTCTTTAAGGATGTCAAGACAAATGCTTCCATTGCTATTAATATTTGGGTGAAACACTTTGGTCCTAAAAGCAACCTGAGAACGACACACCACAATCATTAAACCCTGCAGAAGGTGGCCCTATTTTTTTTTTTTTTATAACCGGGAATCAAAGCTTCATTTTATAACTAAGCTCACTCATGAGTTTTGAAAGGAACCTCCAAGGAAGCATACCTTGGAGACCCCAAGCCTCTACCAACAAAAGAAGACAATAAACATAGAATCATCAAACACAAATCATTAAGAGCACCAAAGGGAAGACAAACATCATTCACCTTGGGGGGCTTGAAAGGATAATCTGGAGGAAAATGGATATTGACAAGAAAAACACCTCCTGAATAAGGACTATCAGATGGTCCCATAATGGTCGCTTGCCAATGGAACATGTCTTCAGCTACAGGACCTATCCTCAAAAACAAAAGAATTTCAAACAAACATCCCAATCTCACAACTAGAAACAAAACAAAACAAAACAAAAAATATCTTCACATCAAGATAGATCAAAAGGTCAACAACAAAACCACAACATCTGCTAATGAAAAACACATCATAGCTCAACTGTTTAAAGCATATATCAATGATTAAGAGGTCAGAGGTTTAAATCATCCATCCCACATCTCAAAAAACAACCAATAAACAGAAACCAATTCATTCATCCTCGTCAACAAAACAAAAGCAACAAAATTCAAACAAAAGGGTCAAAATAAGTCACCAAATAGAGAGATCGGAGCTTCAAAACATACCAGCGCTGCAAGATGTGGGCGGATCCTTCTGTAAATCCTTGAGTTCCTTCAAAATACGCTTGGAAGCCATGATCTACACAAATAAACAATCAAAAACGAGAAGATTCAATAAACCCATCAAGCAAAGGACAGAACAAACAAAGGGACATGCGATTAACAAACAGAATCGACACAGAACGAAAGAAAAGGGGGGAAATCGAAAGAAATACCTTGAGAAAACAAAAGGGTTTGCGATCGACAAGGGGATGAAGATCAGAAGCGGCAGAAAAGGACGGTGTAGAAGGAAATCGGCTTTGAAACCGGATCGACGGCGGCCCCCAGAAACCGCTACTTGTTCGTCGGTCTCTTTACCCTCTTCTGATTATTTGTGGAATTTGAGAATGTTAGAGACCGAAGCACATCGCCAATCGCAAATCTCGAAGAAAATGATAGACTTTGATTATTTATAGCGATCCCAAATCCACCCTTTTGTTTTACCGCAATTTAAATCCGTTGTTTTTCTTTTTTACATAGTTTTGTTCGTCTTTTCTTTTAAAAGTAAGTTGCTTTTTAAGGGTAAAACACCTTTTTAAAACCTAAGGTAAGGAGAAGAATTGAGTGAAACGTTATAGAAAAAATTTGTTTAAATAAGATTGTTTGTACAAGGGGCGAACGAAAACTTTGTTTAGATGAGATTGTTCTGATAAAAAATTTAAATGAGAGTTATAATGAGCTATTAGAATGTGGTGTTCGGAGAAATTATTCTCTACCCTAAACAAATATGTGATAAATTTTAGGGTAAAGTACCTTTCTAGTTCCTAGGTTTAGGGTTTAGTTGCAATTTGGTCCCTATATTTAAAAATGAACATATTTACTCATGACATTTTAATAATGCTTACTTTTTATATTTGCGTTTCAAAATTAAACATTTTTATCCATGACATTTCAATAATGTTTACTTTTTGTTCTTAGGTTTGGAGTCTAGTTTCAGTTTGATTCTATGTTTCAAAATTGAACATTTTTACTATAGACATTCAATAATGCTCCATTTTAGTTATCATGTGTTTTTGTTGAATTATTTGATTTGATTTTATTTTATATTCTTCCTTTAATTGAATTATTTCATATGTAATATTTCCTTATCTGGAATTTGTCTTATTTGGTAAATAGGGTTTCTCTTATTTAAAGAGGTTCATTGTAAAGTGTAAATCATTGATTAATACAATACAACTTATTTGTATCCCTAAATCGACATGGTATCAAAGCTTCCCTACAAGGTTCTCGAGCTTTCGTCGCCACAACCTTTTTCAGTTGATGTTGTCGAAGCACTTCTCTAAAGCTGCAACCAATACAAGGTTCCCAAGCAAACCCCGTGCTGCAGCTAACTCTTTGAAGTGGGCTTTTGTTTCCTCACCAATAGGTTTCTCTCTAACGGAAGACGTTTTCTCCAAAAACAATCGGATCCATGCGACTCACGAGACCCACCTATTCGGATCCGTGATCCGACCCAATCTGTTCATGAGAGCTCAAACAACAGCCCATCAATTTTTCTTGAGACCAACTAGTATTGTTGTTTTGGGTTTTTTCGGCTGCTTTGGATTGTTTTGGGTTGTTTTTTTTTGCTGCAAATTAATTTTTACACCTTTATAATTTCTACAAATTTTTATTATCCTTAAAATAAAAAAAAAAAATTTAAAAACACAATTTTTTTTACATTTCAATTTGTTTCAACTGTTCACTACCAAAATTAGACGCGTGACCCAGGTACACGACGATCAAATCTGCAGTGATTATTGTTCCAACTAACAGTCTTCGTTAAAGGTTAAGTTGTCACATAATCCGGCTCTCCGTGTCATTCAGTACATATAACGGTTGATTCATTTTGTTAAAATTATAATTCCTGGTTATTTGGTGTATTTTTCAAAATGGAATACTATTCATATTTGATGCCTATAGTCTCTGGCTCACATAATGATCAGCAACTCTCTACCACTAACATTAATAGTGCCTTTATTATTGAAAATAGTTCTCTGAGTCAAGAGCCAATTCATCAACTCCTGAAACTGCTAAAGATCACATCGTCATTTGGTAATTCTTGTGTTTCCTTGGCATAATCAGGTAATTATTCTCTAGCTTTATCTTGTCTTAATTCATCTTCATGGATCATCGATTCTGGAGCATCTGATCATATGATTGCATCTTCCTAGTTTTTTACCTCATACAACCCTTTATATTCTAAAGAAAAAATTAGAATCGCCGATGGAAGTTTTACTTCTATTGCAGGAAAAGGAACCATTCTCTTAAATAAAACCTTGACTTTAAAATCTATCCTTCATGTTCCTAAATTAGCATGCAACCTATTATCTGTAAGTAAGATTTCTGAAGATGCTAATTGTCGTGCTACTTTCTTTCCTACTTACTGTATTTTTAAGGATCAGGAGTCGGGGAAGATGATTGGACGTGCTAGAATGTTGGATGGTCTCTACTATTTCGAAGAGGAAACACTTGGTAATAAAAAAGTTCAGGGTTTAAGTAGTATTAATTCTTCTCCTGTTAAAGAAACTATTTTACTTTGGCATTGTAGGCTAGGTCATCCTAGTTTCTCGTATTTAAAATATTTGTTCCCAAACATATTTAAAGGAATTAATTGTTCAACTTTAAACTGTGAAGATTGCATCTTTGCTAAAAATCATCGTAATACATATAAGTCAAAACCTTATAAAGCCCCGAAACCATTTTACTTAATTCATAGTGATGATTGGGGCCCGTCTAAAACTTTGACTAATAATGAAAAAAAGTGGTTTATCACATTTATTGATGATCATACTCGTTTAACTTGGGTTTATTTGTTAAACAAAAAATCTGATGTTCAAGATGTTTTC
>JBBMKA010005308.1:0-11702 GCA_037833695.1 Sechiopsis laciniata | reverse complement strand
ACTAAAATATATTTTTAACCTTATTTTATCCATATGTAGCAATTAACCACCTAGAATAAATCAATCATAATTTCTATCTTTAAGCTCAATAATCAATTAAATTATATGGAAGATTGACAAAATAAATATCATTATTTTAGACTTATCAGTGGGCCAGGCACGCATGTGCAAGACACTTAGCTTCAGTTGTCGTATCTTATAGAAAAGACTTGCTTGATTCTCTCTGCTAGTGATAACTCTCAAGAATTGAGAGTTAAAGTAGATAAAAAAGAGTATATTTTTATAAGAATTTGCTATAATTAAATAATTTAATATTGAATTTCGCCCCATCATACCGAATATTACGTTTAAGTGAAACATCCTTTAGTTTTCTGATTAGGATGCATTTTAGAGATTCGCTGTAGTGAAACATCCGTGAATGTGCGCAAATTTATAAATGTTAAAGAGAATTGATACTTTTTAGTTTGTCTACAACATTCTTGATGAACAAGCGAAAGTGCATGCTCGAGAAGTTAGCGAAATCAAGGATGCTCTGACACAGCCGACAATACGGATCGTGGAGCAAAAATATCAGAGCACGGCAGCTTTCGACTGAGCGGCGATCGTAGAGTAGCTTTAGACAGTATCAGGATCGTGGAGAAGACCTTGTCGCTTGGAGCTGAAGTATAAATAGTTGTCTTTCTCCTTCATTTTGATTGTCACCCTTTCTAGGGTCGTCCGCCGTAGCTTTAAATTTTCGATCAATAATTCCTTAGTTTTAGCCATAGCTTAGATATTTTTCCCATTTTTAGTTGTTTAATAGTTTAGATTTAGCATAGTCGTAGTTAGCTGGAGTTGCAGAGATTTCGTCGGAGCCAAGTAAGAGTTGTTGTCTTCACGATTCCGACCAGGCTCCTTCTTATCTTAGTTTACCCTTTTATTGCTTTCGTTTATTTTTGCCTTAGCATTATTCTGTAGTAAATGTTTTTATTTGATGTTTTTAATGAAGATGAACTGTTGCTTTGAATTTATTGTCGTTATGAGTAGCTAAGTTGTGATTGGAAGGAAGTAGGCAAGTAGGAGAAGTTTGCCTAAGCGAAGCTGTAGCAAGATGTCAACTATTATGCATGCTACATTAACTCAAAATACATTCTATCTGATCCACTGTATGCATGCCTGCTTTTCGCTTATTTTAACTTCATCTTTTGTAAGCCCGCATGTAAAAGCTTAAATGTGAATACTATTATCTTTCGCTTCAGCGAACTTATTTTATCTATCTCTTTGCAAAATCTTATTAACTTTCCTTCTGTACAAGTCAATTTTATTTCTTTGTAACGTAATATTATAACTCTTCGATGTTGGCGCGAAATCTTTTAGTTGGACGAAGCAAAGTTTTTTAAGAAGTAGAGGCCTTAGTTTTCAAAAATTCATTAAGTTTAGAAATTTAATTTCGCAGAATCATTTAGCTTGAGCGAACTCAGTTAGATCTAACCAAGCCTTAAACCTTTTAGCAAACTTGTGGTGCTGAGCGTTTTCATTGGGACAATGAAAAGTCCAAGTTTGGGGGTGGAGTTCGCCGAAGTGAAATTATAAATATGCTCGCGAAAAGCCAAGCACATAAAGTTTAAAAAAATGCTTCAAGAGCGATTTAGCGTAGAAAAATTAATTGGATAGTTGCCATTTCGTTGAAGTAAAAGGTGAGATATTGCAAACATAAACCCAAGGTTGGATAAAAACATGAAAATTTTCAAAATTTTCCCGAGCTAGTAGGCCAAGTTTCTAGGATCATCTCTCCACTGTCGTTTGCTCTAACATTGCGTATTTATCATTATTATCAAATAGTCAATGAAAATTGAGCAAGCGACAACAGGAAACGTAAGTGAGGGATCCCTAGCGAACTATAAAAGGAGAGTATTCACTTCGGCAAAAGACAAGAAGTATCAAAGTTAAAGGGAGAAAAAGAGCTTAAAGCGAAAAGTTAAATCTAGTTGACTAGGGAAAGCTAGAAGAACCAAAGAATTGAAAGTCTAAGCCAAAAGGAGTTTTCGCTAACAAATAGCTAAAAGACCCAACATTGTCCAGTTATAGAAGAACTTTTTCTTAGAAATATATTTCGATTCTCAGAATGATGTGTTGATTAGCTTTAGTAACAATTTTTGCCAATCGAAGGAAAAATAGGAAAAAGTAAATTCCCTCCATTAGACATTGAGTTATTACTCGGGACGAGCAATTGTGTAAGTTTGAGGGTGTGATAATTCTCAAGAATTGAGAGTTAAAGTAGATAAAAAAGAATATATTTTTATAAGAATTTGCTATAATTAAATAATTTAATATGGAATTTTTCCCCATCATACCGAATATTACGCTTAAGTGAAATATCCTTTAGTTTTCTGATTATGATGCATTTTAGAGGTTCGCTGTTGCAAAACATTCGTGAATGTGTGCAAATTTTTAAGTGTTAAAGAGAACTGATACTTTTTAGTTTGGCATTTCTGATGAGCGAAGCGAAATTCACACAAGAAGGGAGCTAGAGCAAGCGAAAGTCAGCCCAGGGAATGCGCTTTGAAATTATTCAACACCACAGCATAATACGAAGAATTGCCAAGCTTTTGCTTAGGAAAAATTGATTCCAGCGAAAGTGCGTGTCGGGAAGTTAGCAAAATCAAGGATGCTCTAACACAGCCGACAATATGGATCGTGGAGTAGAAAAGTCAGAGCACGGCAGCTTTCGGCTGAGCAGCGATCGTAGAGCAGCTTTAGACAGTGTCAGGATAGTGGAGCAGACCTTGTCGCTTGGAGCTCAAGTATAAATATCTATCCTTCTCCTTCATTTTGATTGTCACCCATTCTGGGGTCATCGCCCACTAGGGTCGTCCGCCGTAGCTTTCAATTTCCGATCAATAATTCCTTAGTTTTAGCCGTAGCTTAGTTATTTTTCCCATTTTCAGTTGTTTAATAGTTTAGCTTTAGCATAATCGTAGTTAGTCGGAGTTGTAGAGATTTCGCCGGAGCCAAGTCAAAGTTGCTGTCTTTACGATTCCGACCAGGCTCCTTCTTATCTTTATTTCCCCATTTATTACTTTAGTTTATTTTTTCCTTAGCATTATTCTGTAGCAAACGTTGTTATTTGATGTTTTTAATGAAGATGATCTGTTGCTTTGAATTTATTGTCATTATGAGTAGCTAAGTTGTGATTGGAAGGAAGTAGGCAAGTAGGAGAAGTTCGCCTAAGCGAAGCTGTAGCAAGATGTCAACTATTATGCATGCTACATTAACTCAAAATACATTCTGTCTGATCCACTGTACGTATGCCTTTATTTCACTTCAAGTGAATAGAAGTAAAGCGAACTTGCATGTATAACATTAGGTCTACTAAGCTTTTCTTGCTAATTAAAGAACACTTAGAGATAAGGTTCGCCTAGTGCTGTCTGCGTGATTTTAGCGTTGTTTGAGTTCGAGAGAACCGAACTAAGAGCTTGAGAGAGCCAAGGACAAGCCGTCAGTAGTTTGCTTTTCTACTTAACGTCGTTTCGCCTAAGCAAAACTCTCCGAAAAATCTTATTCTTCTTTCGGTGTATTTTATCCTAGTTTCATTCACATTATTTTTATTTCGCCTAGTTTAGTTCAATTCATCAATTTTCTCTCGGTTACCTTGACTCTTTAACCTTTGCTTAAACATGACATTAATCACCAATCACTGTGGAGATGACTTTTACTTACATTAAAACTTGCTATAACAGGACTGTGTATACTTGCACATTCTAGCTATATCACGTGCATACGTTTGGTGAGGTTTGGGTTATACCTTTGTAAAGGCGAAGGTATCCACGTCACCAGTTCAAATCAAGAATTATTTTTAAATTAACTGTGCAGTTGTGATATTTTAAAACAGCTAGCTTATCTACGATCAATGCTTTTTCATTGCTCTGCTTTCCTTCTAATTTGTCGACATTTGTTGAAAATATTCGTATAACCACATCGCGAGGTTTTGGTCGGACAACCTGATAAACCCACAATTTTGTTATTGAGAATGGGAATTACATTAAACCCTACATCTTTTCAGCGCAATGCTGAATTTGTGTTTCTAAAATTTACCCCAAATTGATGTCCCTCCCTAGCTTGATTGCATAAAGTAACAGTGCTTGATCTTTTCGGATCAGGACCTTATTGGCTGATGGCATGATTGATGTTCTAATGAGATTCAATCAATCGTGAAGGTCTTCTGTAACCACAGATGGTTACAAAGATGTTGAATCATTCCACTCTATTTCTACTACTCCTATCATCATTAAACATTATTGCATTTGTTCCTCTGTAGGAGAGTCTATCAACCTTTGACAATATGTTTCAGGAACATTAACGAGTGTGAATGCTTTGGTCTATGCGGCTACTCGACAATAAATTATCTGACCATCTACTCTTGAGAACAGTGGCCTTTCTTCGTTTAAATTTGTATAAAATTGTTGCATCCAATCTGGTCTTGCATTGACATTTGGACTAAGTAAGCCGTCCATCGCAGCTTCTCAATTTTGTACTGGTTTTCTTCGAGATTCCCTCTAATTCTTGTTCGCATTTTATTTCTTTATTTTTAAGCAAAATAAAACGATCCTCTGCGTTAATTGGCGCAAAGGTTTCGCCTTCTTATATTGTTCTGATCCTAGTTCTGGGCTTACTTTTTTGAATTGCTGACAGCACCCTTGATCTCAGGGATTGAATTATGTTGCTGCAATATCTTGGAGGCTGCCGCTCCATCCCATTTGACACTCCAACCACTTCTAGGTTGTCTTCCTCTTCCTCCTCGCATGACTAGTCTTCTTCCGGATCCTCTTCTATAGATTACTCGTGATCATCCACTGGCTCCTTCTTGATGACATTTTGTGCTCTCTTATCTGCCCTTTGTCACAAGTAGTCCATTACTAGTATATTTGCCAACTCCAGGTATTCTGTTGCTAAGGGAGGTGTTTCCTCTTCGCTGCTTACAGTGTATACTAATTGTGAACCAATTGTTTTCCCTCCCTTCTATTTTGCCAAAGAACTTCCCACTTCTGATTTGTCGTCAGTGTAAACTTTCTCCGTGCTCCGTTTCTGGTCCATCAACTGAAAATTTCTTGATCCCACACATTAAGGTCGTTGGATCTCAGAATTGTTTACACTCAACAACCATCTTACTCTTCGCTGACTTGCTGCAAGTTTTGAGACTCGAGACCATTGAGAAGAAGAAGACTTATGATATTTTCTCGTGTGCTTATGATGCAGGCTAAAAGGATGGTGATTTCCTTTTCTCACGCAAAGTATATATAATGCTTATGAAAATCAAAAATCTAATACCTTGTGCAAGAAAAGGAAATAACCATGGATGGAAACTTTCAATTTTTCGTAAGGGATCTCTCTCTAATTTCCGCACCATTCCTTTCTAAAAGTAAATAACAAAGGAAACAAACTAGCAAAAGGAAAAACGTAGGTAAGGAAAATAATCTATCTGAAAATTACAAAAAAATAATGCAACTAATGTTGTAAAGATTGCACGACGTCATAAATACCGAATTTTTACTTTCCAGGAATGTTACTGAGCAGGACCTAGGCCCTTGTGCTAAATTCCATCTGGTGCGAGTTGTCCTTGCTTGGGCCATTTATATATTTTCAGAGCAAAACCATCTTTGATAGCTTGCTCGCGCCTTACTCCATCATGCGCGTTAATGCGTGTACTTTCTATCAATGTCAAGGTTGATATGGTGCGGAGAGTCACATTGAAGCTCAATTGAATTTCCCATATGTCACTTCCTCGACTGATCAATTTTCGAAGTATTTGCGAGTAGGACAGCTTAAAAATAATGGGCACCATTACTAGCGGTCCACTATTTTGTGGGCTATCTTTATTTTCCTAAGGATTTCTTGATTCTTCTTCCTCATTGCTGGGCTGATGAAGAATCTCGGTGCTTGATATTTGATAGCTCTCAAATAGGTCATTAATTAGGCTGATTTATTAAGTATTTTATCAAAAGATCAGGAATTTTTTCGAGCTATTAGGAGCATTTTGCGAATAAAAGTGTAGAAATCAGCATGTGGACAGAAAATAGCATCATCAGCGGAATATGCAAATAAGATACAAATATTATACAATTTCGCACTAAAAAACTATTAAATGCAGGAAATGCTAAACACTGATGCTATAGGAACGAAACAATACGAACGACGACGCACATATAAGAATCACGCGTTTACAAGGTGGTTGCGCTCGAAAATCATACCAGCGTGGAAATAAACAAATAATCAATGAAGAAATTAAAGTGGTGTCAATCAAATAAATTCCAACGGAAATCAAGAAATCTTGCATTAATGAAGATTTCCAGCTCACCAAGGCATGACGACCAAGTAAATTAACTCTATAAATTACAAGAAGGAAGCCAAAGTTTGGTGAGTTGTTCAGATGGCCAGAAGTCGATCTAAGTGACGAGGAGCTAAGTCAGATGGTTAGAATCTGATTCATGTGAGAAGCAACTAGTGATGACTGTAGGAGCCGATGACAAGGGGACTGCACACTTCATAGCCGTGCCTATTCCATTTTACTATTTTCCTTAGGAGTAGTTATAATAATAAACATTTAGTAGTCGTCATAAAATCTGCTGATTTAAACTTCTTGCTATGTTCTTTGTTATGCTGCGTTAAAAGAGTCTTGAATGAATTCTCACGAATAGAATCATACTTATTACTTGCATAACTCTTGTTTTAGTAGTATTACTTCTAGATATCAATCTCTGTGGGATCGATAAAATATATACTTATTACTTGCTGCAGTTTTGACTGCGTATACTTGCGCGTAAGCGATTCCGAGTCATACTTAGCTTTAAGTTTTCTCTGAGTTAATTATAGTACGATTATATTAGCACCCAAAACGTAATTCAGATCAAGTTTTTGGCACAATTGCCGGGGATTGATTATATAGAATTAATATTCTTAAGACGAGAGTAGTTTTTATTGATAAAAGGTTGAACTTGTATTTCAAAGGAACAGAGATCCAAGGCACACATTAACCAATAGGGAAAGAGTCCCAATACATTACCACAAGCAACAATCATAATAGATGGCATACAATCACTTTGCAAATCAATATTGGAGCAACAATGTATAACCACCGCAAACACGACTATATTAGCATTTAGGCTATACAGAGGAATTATGCACAGATTTCAATATGACATACCCTAACTGGAAGACTCAGACGTATATTGGAGGAGATCATAGCATAAATCTTCAAGGACAAAACGGTCCGCAAGGGGATCACAACATTATGAAGCATACATAGGAATTTAGGCGTCATGAACCTGGATATTCAATGTATAATCATGTGCAATCTCTAAAAGGCACAACTCGAGAAGAAGAAATACAGCTGGAATGAAAAAAAATGGTTGAGAGAAAATGGCACCATTTTCTCACACCAAAAACCAACATGCATAACTGAGGAAATAACCCAAGAAAGCACTGTCAGCAAGCACAAGCAAAAGATACATATTTAAGGGCCGAAGTGCTTAATGAGGCGGTAGCAATGGAACTTTTCGGTGAACTCTCATGGAAAGATTTCAGGCTAGCCATGCTAAAACAAAATGAAGAGGCCAAAGCTCTAGAACGTGCAGCAGCAGAAGAAGAAGAGCAACAGATGCGATTGTAGGAACAGGAAGAAGCATGGACAAAGTTCGCCACCCTGGCCATTCTTGAATCTGAAATTGTAAAAGTTGTTGTGAGTAAAGAAGAACAAAAGATGAGATTGCAGCAATAGGAAGAAGTTTAGGCAAGGTTCGCCACCCTGGCCATTCCTGAAGTTGAAATTGAGGAAGTTGTTGTGAGCAAAGAAGAATAAAAGATGTTATTCCAGCAACAGGAAGAAGCTTGGTCAATGTTTGCCACCCTGGCGATTCTTGAAGCTGAAATTGAGGAATTTGTTGTGAGCAAAGAAGAACAAAAGATGCAATTGCAACAATAGGAAGAAGTTTGGGAAGGTTCACCACCCTGGCCATTCTTGAAGCCGAAATTAATGAATCTGTTGAGAAAAGGGAAGAGATAAGTTTCAATATTGATACTAAGCAAGTTTCTAGTGATGAAAGCCAATGTGAAGACAAAAGTTATCAATCAATCTACATTGTGAGTAATAAGCCTGCAACGCTAAGTGCGAAGTTTCTAACTTTTTCCAGTTGGGAAAGGGGAGAATCAACGGAATTGCAGGAGAAAGATGATAACTCGCAGAACAGAGGGCCACTAGCAATAGTGTCCAATGTTTTTAGGCTACTGTATGCACAACCACATTTTGAATTGATCAGCCGAGGAAGTGGCATACAAACAATCCAACTGAGTTTCAATACGATGTATCAAACCCTATCAACCCTGACAAAGATAGGGCACTCACGCATCAAGGCATATGATGAACAAAGGCAAGAGAAGGTTATCAAAGATGGCGTCGCCCCTAAAATATATAAGTGGCCCAAGCAGGAACAACATACACCGAGCAGAGTTTAGCGCAAGGATTTCGCCCAGGTCCTGCACAGCAGCATTCTTGGAATGCAAAAACTCGGTAATTCTAACTTTGCGCGACAATTTTATTGCATTTTATTAGAATAAATTTTTTTTTTCATATTTGCAAATTTTCTTTTATTTGTTTCCTTAAATTTTCAAATTATTAGTTTAGGAAGGAATTGGTTCAATTTTGAAAATAAGGCAGCAGAATTTAAATTTTTCCTTCTGTGATTATCTCCTTCCTTGCACAAGGATTTTCGAAATCTTTGAAAACACTATTTAAACCTTGTGTGTGGAAGAGTCGAATACTTGCTAAGAACCTTAGTGCAAGAATCCAAAACTCTACTTCTGACAATGACTTCAAACTGAAAAGTGTGTAGCAAGGCTATGAGGGGTAAGATGATGGAGGAGCGTAAATAGTGTCGAAATTCAACACCTCCACAGTATGGAACCAGGAAGTTATCAATTAATGAGCATGAACCTAAAATCGGAGAAAGTTTGCATCGACGACAAACAAGAAGAAGTTCTTTGGAAAAGCCGAGGAAATGAGGAAATTGTTCACCTTCTATATTGTATTGTGCGATGAAGAAACTCCTTTAGCAGTGGAACACTCGAAATTGACGGACAGAATGGCAGATGGTCATCCTCTAAATAAGAAAAACCAAGGAGAGGAAAGGAATACTCAGATGAACCCTAAGGAGGACAATGACGAATCCATAGAAGAGGATCCAAAAGAAGGTGTTTAGCCATAAACAACTAATTGAATTCTGAAGGTGCAAGAAGAAAGGAAAGAAATTTGAAGTGTTTTTAAAGGAGGATAACTTAGTTAAGAAATTTAAGGCGTTATTCATTAACTCGCGAGCCTTCTGGGAATATGCGAGTAAGATAAATGAGATAATAGTAAAGGTAGCTGCGGCGCTCAAAGAATACTCTGAATGGCCAAAATTTCCAAACCATTTACTCAATGCAGAGCAAGGCAAGTGCAGCGGAAATTCAAATACCTAGATGGAAGTCCTGCTCTCTTTATTTATTTTAAAGCTATATTTCCCTTTCTGCATGCATTTCAGTTAGTCGCAATTTGTTTTTTTTTTTCACAACATGCATATCATGATAGGATGCAGATTTCAATTCTTACTTTCAGTATCGCATGCATATCATTCATGAAATTTAGGATGCAACTTTAATTTCTCTTCTATTAGTAGTAATCAGAAACTTTCTTTTCTTGAACGTTTAGCGCTAGTATTATTATTGCGAATCTGAGATCTAGTAGGAATTTTCTTTTCTTAGTAGAATTCTTAAGTTCCCCTAGATTTAAACCTAGCGCTAGAATAGTCCTTATCGTGCACGGCAAAAAGATCCAAAATTTTACGAGGAAATCCTAGAGCTTGAAATAGAGTATTTGATTATGGAAATAAAATAAATTTGGGAGAACTAAGCCTCACCTTCATTGGGGACAATGAAGATTTGAAGTTTGGGAGTAAGGGCAAGCCTGCGGATGATTGATTTAAACTTTAAAAAAAAAAGAAAAAAAAACGAGATGTTTACGCATTTTGTCAGAATGAGCGAATAAGCCATAGGTAATCTCGAAATGCTCTACTATCACTTAAGCAAAAGCTTTATTCCTTTGCTTAGATGATTTATTTTGCGCTCAAGCAAGTCATTCTAAGAACTAAGAAATTATGATAAGAGCATACTTTGAAAAGAGAACCTGAGATTTAAATCTCAACAAAGTGTGTTGGCCAACCATAGCTTTAGGAAGTAGTTAAATGCGATAAATTGAGTAAAGGGGAATAATTGGTATGAGGAACAATCTGCCAGTCACGATAGGGAGGATTTTGGACACGAACCTGACTCTTTGGGAAAGTTTGAAGTCCTTTAGGAAGAGAAGTTTACATACTAGAGCTGAACTTAAAGAAAAAGAAAAATGTTGATTCAGTTAATTAAAATGCTAATAACTAGGCTACGCATTGCTTGGGACAAACAATGATTCAAGTTTGGAGGTTTGATAGCTCTCAAATAGGTCATTAATTAGGCTGATTTATTAAGTATTTTATTAAGGGATCAAGAAGTTTTTTTAGCTATTAGGAGCATTTTGTGAATAAAAGTGTAGAAATCAGCATGTGGACAGAAAATAGCATTATTAGTGCAATATGCGAATTAGATACAAATATTATACAATTTCGCGCTAAAAAACTATTAAATGCAGGAAATGCTAAACACTGATGCTAGAGGAACCAAACAATGCGAATGACGACGCACAAATAAGAATCACGCGTTCACAAGGCGGTCGCACTCGAGAATCACACCAACATGGAAATAAACAGAGAATCAATCAAGCAATTAAAGTGGTGTCAATCAAATAAATTCCAGCAGAAATCAAGAAATCCTGCATTAATGAAGATTTTCCAGCTCACCTAGGCTTGCCGACCAAGTAAATCAACTTTATAAATTACAATAAGGAAGCCGAAGTTTGGTGAGCTGGTCCGATGGCCAAAAGCTGATCTAAGTGAAGAGGAGCTAAGTCAGATGGTTAGAATCTGATTCATGTGAGAAGTAACTAATGGTGACTGTAGGAGCCGATGACAAGGGAACTGCACACTTCACAGCCGTGCCAATTGCATTTTACTATTTTCCTTAGGAGTAGTTATAATAATAAACATTTAATAGTCGTAATAAAATCTGCTGATTTAAACTTCTTACTGTGTTCATTGTTATGCTGTGTTATAAGAGTCTTGAATGACTTCTCACGAATCGAATCATGCTTAGAAGAATAGGCTAAAGAGTTTTACACTGCTGCGTTTGTTTATTAATATGTATATGCGTTGCTTTGCTATCCACGTATATGACTTGTGGTGAGTTGGAAAGAGGAATCACATGGAGATCTAGTATGCTACTGTAGGTTGAATACAAGTTTTTGCATCATTTAGGGAGTTAAGAATAACCTCATTATTGCTCGCGTTGCCCCGTTTTACTATGGAGTTCACAGCGGAAGTTGTCCTTTCATAAATCATTAAGTGCGGAAGCACTTCTTAGTTGAAGGAAGCGCGACACTTAATAACTAGTTCTGTGTTCTTAACATCTTCTATAACTGTTTATTTATCTTTACTCATTGTATTCATATTTATTTCTGTCAAGCATTTTCATATTTTTATTTCCGCATTCAAAACCCCAATCAAACACAATTTTTCAACCCATTTATTTACTTTTCAGCATAACTC
>JBBMKA010005307.1:0-11703 GCA_037833695.1 Sechiopsis laciniata | reverse complement strand
TATTTGATTGATGCTGCCTTGATTACTTGATTGATTCTTGATTATTTCCTTGTTGGCGTATCTTTCCCGAGCGTGTTTTTATTTTAAATTTACGCCTTTTTGCGCTGCTGCTCATTGCTCGCCCTTATTGTCCTTTCAGTGGTGTAATTAATAAGTCCTGTCATTAGCATTGATCAGGCATAGTTTACTCAAGATTTATGCTAAAAACATGAAACTAAGCTGCTGATGCTTAATTGTGAATGCATGTTGACTAAGTTATTTCATCGTATTTCTTCTATTAATGCTTGCTTTCCCCCTTGAATTCCAGAATAATGCTAACTAAGACAACCTAAAATATGCTCTATTTGAGAGCTATCAGTTGTACGCTTCTATGATGAGAAATGTCCAGTTTACTAAGTTTATCAGGGGAAGAACTAGGGCAAATGAGGAAGTGTTCTATCAATGGAAGGACCAAGGTAGTTAAGTTCATAACATATGTGGTCAGAATATAAATTTAAAAAGAGTTTTCTAAAAACGAGAAGTAAACACAACATTATGATAAGTATCTTACTTATAACAGTTTTTGCACCAATAATAGCATCATCGAGACGAGCAATGATTCAAGTTTGGGGGTTTGATAACTCTCAAATAGAGTTAATATTTAGCCTATTTTAGAACCATTGTTTTACTTTAATTCTGAAATCTAATTCGAAAAAGGTTAAAATAATAAGTAAAAAGGTGAAAAAGGCTAATGCTTATGCATTAAGGGTATGAGTGACTGCTGATTCCTAGTTGTCTCGTGTGCAAATAATTTGCACTCGTGCAAGTATACACGGTCTATAGTAAGTAATAAGTAAATTATCAATCTCCAAAGGGACTGTGATTTATCTAAGGTGGTATTTAGAATTGAACAGAAATAAACGAATGGTAGTTGTGATTGATTGGGTTGAAAAGCATAAAAGAGATAAAAACAGTTGTAAAGCAGATTGTGAGAGAAGAATGCTAAACTAGGATACTCATGGAAAGTAATAACAATACGATATCAAAGAAATATACGGTAAGGGGTAACTATCATACTATGCCTCACAAACTTCCACTTCCGCTTTAGTTTGCATCAAGCCCGACTCTCGTCCCGACTTGATGTAATGCTATGCTAGCGCTATGTATGCAGTAGTTACGCCTCTATCCCTAAACTACAAATTAAAGTATTAAAGACTTAATACTAACCTACTAAACATGCAAACTAGACTTAGGTTGTTTCCTCTTCCGATTTACAACCTAATAATGCGTGTGGATGACCAGTCGACACTTACTGTTGATGATTAGTTCCTAGTTAATAAGCCCTACTTACACCTTTCTTATTTCTTCTTTAACACATGCTAAAACCAACTACTTTTCCTAGCGTTTCCTTAACGAAATTAGTTTCTCATGCAAACAAGAAATATAGATAACGACATAGAAACATGCTGAAATAGTGTTACTGAATTGAAATGAGTTTGTCAGAGAAAACAATATGAACTTGGTTCCGTAAAATCTACTCTCCTATTCTATTACAAAAGGGTCTCCTTTTATAACCATCCTTCGAATATTCTAGAATAAGCACAGGTCAATCGATGCGATCTCTTTCCTTGCATAAATTCATTAATTATGTATGATCTCTTTCCTTGCACGAATATGCCAGTTATGTTTGTGTGGTTAAGGGAAGAATCTCATGATTTCTACAATTTGTCTCTCTAGTGTCTGGTTAGTCAACATCTTACCATCATTTGATTCTTTCTTTATTTGGTTTACCGTGCCTTGACATTTCTTCGAATGTCACTACGCGTGCATCGCGCGTTTTTCTTCTTAGTCCGCATCGCAATTTCCTGCAAAATAGTTTATCTGCGTAAGCATTAGCTAATTACACCTTTTTCTCATCATACTTACCATTTTTGCATTGGATTTTAAATAATTACTACAAACAATGATTATAGAATAGCAAAAATTCTGACTCTATTTAAGAGTTGCCAAATCCCCAAACTTGAATCATTGCTCGTCTCGAGCGATGCTAATATAGTTGTAATAGCTACTAAATAGTAAATGCTTATCTTAATGCTACACTTTTCCTCTTGCTAAAAAAAATGATTCTTTTACATGGAATTGTCTTAATACGCGAACGCTTAATCTTCCCATTTCTTCTTTCACTAGCTTCCCTTCAATCTCATCTCAGTTCTTTTCCTAATTGCCCTTAGTTCAAAGCACACTCTTCATTTTAGAAACTTTAGACTCTAACACAGCTCAATCAACCCCTTTTTGATTAGTTTAAATTTGTTCAAAACATTCTGTCCGAGGCTTGTTTATTTGGGTTCCTTTGAGTAAAAGTTCTACATGGCCACAATTTCTTCTATCTTCGCATGGCTTGTTTGAGCATAAAACGCTTCAACTAAGTACTAAAATTTCTTAAGCTTGCGCTTGATTGGATGGCCAGCGGAATACTTGAAAAACCCATGGCTAATTGCTCTTTTGCCGTTTCATTTTTACCCAGAATGTTTTAATTTTTATTTTACTCACTCAAAATGTCTTTTTTTCTTTTTCTTTTTATATGCGCTTCGTATAACACTTCGCAGGCATGCCCTCACCCTCAAACTTAAAGTCTTCATTGTCCTCAATGAAGGTGAAGCTTAGTTCCCCAAAACTTAATTTAATCTAAGGTTCTCAATCTCCCTGATTCAAGTTTTCTGTTTCCTCCATAAGAAAATGCACTATGTTCCAAGTTTAAAAAAGATCTGTCCCAAAATGTTCTCATTAGAAAACTAGCAATTGTCGTCTCGGGGCAGATTAAATTTCAGCATATATAAGACAATATTTTTTAAACACAAAATTAAAAAGCAAGATTCTAACACAGCATTGGTCAAAACATAATACTATAAACAGGGAATAAAATAAAGGTGAGACAAAAATCACAGATAAATGCAATAGAGACATAAACTTCCTTTATTCTTCTCCTTCTTTCAAGTCAGAACTGGCAGAGTCGGTGGACGAAATAATGTCCTAGAATTACGGGAAGATGGGCTTGTAGATGCGCAGATTTAAGAAGGCTAGTGCGTCAAATAACGCATTGTCGCGCTCTTTCACATACGTCATAAACGCGCTTAAATTGCTGGTGAGCATCCAAAGGCAGCGCACCAACTTTTCATACGTGTTCGTCCTCCTCTTCTTAACTGGACGAGTCTGTAAGAACCCGACTCTAAAAATAGTCCTAAAACAGTTTTTACTCAGCATGCATGAATTTAAAATCAATACAATTTAAAACATCCACAGTTCAAAATTAAACCATAAATAAAACCTGCAAGTTCAATAAAAAAATAGTTCCTCATTCAAAAAGGTAGTCCAAAACAGTAAGCCTCTGGCCAGAGATTTATTAAAACATATTCAAAACATAACTGTAAAAGAAAACACAACTCCGTTCTTGGTTACATGTTGAATAAAGATAAAGAAATGCTAAGACTGGACAGCGGACTCCCATGATCCATCAGCTCCTCCTTTAGTCGTCCTGGTGCTGTCCCAAGTTACCTGGTGGAAAAACCATAGAAATAATTGTGAGTACAAAGGCACTCAGTAAGAATCCCTAGCCGGGGTACAGTACGCAAGTCACATCATCTAGCATCCTAGCATACAAGCAAGCCAAACAACAAACAGGCAATCTCATAACATGTCCAGCAATAATATTTTCAAACCTTGATCTCTAACTCTCGGCTAAGGGATCCACTACGGATCTCAGAATGAGTTATCAACATAACTCTAGAATCTCGAGAGTCTGTAGCTCTCGGGTAAGGTGATTAACTCCCTATACTGATCCTGAACACTTGAGAGAGTACCCAAGTGTCGGGCTCTAGACGGAACGGAAAGGTGTACTGATACACTAGCCCGCGGGAGCTCTCTTCTCGATATCTAATGCACATAAGCTTACACTGCATGCTGCTGCAAACTTGATAAATGTAGGCCTACACAAACTATGCCTCGGTACAGGTACGCATGCCTAAGACTCGGAAAGGTGTCCAAGATCCACAGCAGCTAGGAGGCCCTCGGCACCATATTGTGGCAGCCTGTTCACACCAATGCCTGAAGATAAGGTCGTCCCAAGGTAGGCTTTCACCAAGAAAATGACCCAGCTCTAGCAAGCCATAGACTAGGCTTATGTCGGTGGTAGCTACTCCACGTCTGACTGTTGGGGATGAAGAATCTGCCCTCACAAACTCGACCGGTGGGGACACATACGTTGGTCCACTCTCAACCTCTAGATGATGACGACCTAACAGGTTCTAGCTAAAGAGAATGTACCCTAGAGCTAACAAAGTTCATCAACAAAATTGCACAATAAACATTTAGAATACGAATAGTCATAAATACATAACAGCCACTGCAAACACAATAGTGCAAACCAGGGTACAACATTCTACATGCCAGGTCCTATCAGACAAGTCACGGCAATCCTATCCACTAGCACATGTTCATACAACAATAAACCTGCAAGAACCTATCCACTAACATGCTCGAGAAATAGTAACACACAATCAAGTACCTATCCACTAACATGTTCAGTAAAACAGTAACAAACAACCCAGATGCAATCTGTGGCAAGCGCAGGGTCCACACAACCCCGACAAGGAATCCTTACCTGAATAAACGGAACAGACAAATAATAGCTATGCTCCTTGAGCTGTAGAACCAACATGAATATTCAACCTAGACATATTAATAGCAAACAAATAATTAATATCCAAACAGCTAAAATAAACTGGGCAATCCAATGTACAATGCTCGAGAAACAGCAAATACCCAAAACTGAAGGACAAGGCCTCGGCAGTAAGGGCAGAACGGGCATGTGCTCGTGGATGGGCCATGGTGCTATGAAGGCGAGCGGCACGGTACAGGAGGCGCACTAGGCCACAGGGCTGCTGCACTGCGGGCTCGACGAGGTGTGCACGAGCTGGCAAGGCATGATGAAGGCGAAGGCGAGCAGCTATGCGGTACAGGATGAGTGACTGGGGTCGCGACACGGGCACGGACGAGCGTGAGGCTGGCGATCGCGAGCGAGGACGTGTGGCTACAACGCGTGGGCGATCTACTAACGTGGGCATGCTGGTGTGATGGAGATCACGAGGCTACGATCGGGAGCAGCTAGGTGGCTGTGCGCCTAGCAATGCAGTTGCGATGGCGTGGGTTGGCTCGACGCGGCGGCACGGGGCTGGTGCGAGGGATCTCGGAGGCAAGAGGCTGATCGGCGATGGGGAAGGAGGAGAGAAAAAGAGAGAGCGATGGAGAAGATGCGGGAGAGGGATTGATGGAAGAATACGATTCCTTTTTCTTTCTTTTTGGTTTAATCTCCTTTTTAATCAAAATAAGCTTCCCACCTTAATTCTTTTATTTAACTTTTAATTAAAATCCCTTTTTAATTCCTTTTTAACCAAAACAAGCTCAAAGCCTCCAAACTGTAAAACTAACCCTAATGCCCTGCAAAACACAAAAACAGCCCTGGTCTCAGCAAAATGCAAGAATGACCCAGAAAGCCAATAAATTACCAAACTAACCCTAGGGGCAAAAAGACCAAAATACCCCTGAAGGCTAGAACTGCCCTAACGACCCAACGAAACAACCGAAACAATTAGAAAACATATCTGGGGAATCGGAATGAAAACTTGGGCTGTTACAATAGTCCCTCATTTTATGACTTTCGTCCCTAAAAGTCCCTAAGACTTAAACAACTTCGAGTAATGAGTTCTCATCTCATCTTCCAACTCCCAAGTTACTTTTTTTGCTTTCTAACATCTCCACTGTACATTACCCAAATTGATCTCCCAGTTACGCAAGGTCTTGCGCTCTCGGGCTAAAATCCACACAGGCTTCTCTTTGAAGCTCAAATCCTTATTCAGCTCTAACGGATCAAAATCAACGATGTGAGATGGGTCTGCCACATACTGATGTAACATCGACACGTGGAACACATTATGCACTGCTGCCAAGGATGGGGGCAAAGCCAAACGGTAAGCAACTGAACCGATTCGCTCAAGGATTTCGAAGAGACCCACAAACTTGAGACTCAACTTCCCACGCTTACCAAACCTCAAGACTCCACGCATCGGTGCCACTTTCAGGAACACATGCTGCCCTACCTCAAACTCTAAATCTCTACGCCAAACATTAACATAACTTTTCTGTCTACTCTGCGCTGTCAACATACGAGCCCTGATTTTCTAAACTGTATGGTTAGTCATTTGTAACAACTCGGGACCGAAAACCTACCTGTCACCAACCTCTTCTCAGAACACTGGAGACTTGCAACACTTGTCATACAAGGCCTCAAACAGAGCCATCTGAATCGCCGCTTGGTAACTGTTATTGTAAGCAAACTCCATCAAGTACAGATACTGGTCCCAACTACCCGGTAAATCTAACACGCAGGCTTGCAACATATCCTTTAAAATCTTGTTTACCCTCTCTGTTTGGCCATCTGTCTGAGCATGAAACGTGGTACTGAAACTGCACTCTACGCCCAAACCTTTTTGGAGTGCCCTCTAAAAATGAGAAGTGAACCGAGAATTCTGATCAGACACAATCTTCACTGTAACCCCATGGTACCGAACGATCTGCTCCAAGAACAACTGTGCCCACTGCTCCACTATATAAGTGATCCTATCGGGGATGAAGTACGCATTCTTGGTCAGCCAGTCAACAACAACCCAAATATGAGTAAACTTTCTCGGTGTCCTTGGCAACCCAGAAATATGTTGCATGGAGATCTTCTCCCACTTCCACTGAGGCACACTCAGTGGCTGCAACAAACCTACGGGTTTCTGTCTAGGAGCCTTCACTTGCTGACAAGTGAGACACCGACTAATGAACTCTGTGATTTCTCTCTTCATGTTGCTCCACCAGAAGGTCTGCTTAAGATCCTGATATATTTTGGTACCTCCTAGGTGCCAAGTAAACAGGGAACTATGAGCCTCGGTAAGTAGCTCAGCTCGCAGTGCGGCGTCTGCTAGCACACAAAAGCATCCTCTGAATCTCAAACCACCATCTCTATCTACATGATCCCTGGCCATCAATCTACTCAACTCGGGATCACTCAGCTGGCCATCAATAATCTTCTATTTGATCGAAGGCTGAACAGTCAACTGGGCTACCATAACTTCTTCCAACAACACTGCTATACCGGTTCACTCGAACTCTTTGTGCAATGAAAGCTGGGAATTCAACAAAATCACATAATGCAAAGTCTTTCTGCTCAAGGCGTCAGCTACAACATTGGCCTTACTCGGATGGTACAAAATCTTTCAGTTATAGTATTTAACCAACTCAAGCCATCTCCTCTGCCTCATGTTTAACTCCTTCTGAGTGAAGAAGGACTTGAGGCTCTAGTGGTTCATGAACATTTGAATCATTTCACCATACAAGTAATGCCTCCAAATATTCAGTGCAAAGACAACTACTGCCAACTCCATATCGTGAGTCAAATAATTCTGCTCATAGGGCTTTAGCTGACGAGAAGCATACTCAATCACTCTACCATGTTGCATCAAAACGTAACCTAAACCAAACTTGGAAGCATCGCTGTAAACTACAAAACCTCCTGTACCTTCCGAAACTGAAAACAACGTCAAATTGTGCTTCAATAAAGCAAAACTCTCTTTGCAACTGGTATCCCAAACAAACTCACACCTTTCCTCATCAATCGAGTAAGGGGTGCTACTTTAGCGGAAAAGTCCTTGACGAAATATCGGTAATAGCCTACCAAACCCAGAAAGCTGTGTATCTCGGCAACGGTAGTCGGTCTAGACCAAGAACTCATAGCGTCAATCTTAGCGAGGTCCACTGCTATACCATCTCTAGAAGCTACGTGACCAAGGAAGACCACTTTCTCTAACCAGAAGTCATACTTGGAGAATTTGGCATACAACTAATTCTCTCTCAACGCTATCAACACTCGTCTCAGATGCAAAGCATGGTCCTCCTTAGTCTTAGAGTAAATAAAAATGTCATCTATGAACACAATGACGAAGCTATCCAAGAATGCCTTGAACACCCTATCCATCATGTCTATAAATGCTGTTGGAGCATTGGTCAGCCCAAAGAACATAATCACAAACTCGTAATGACCATACCTCGACCTGAACGCTGTCTTGGGAATGTCTACATTCCTAATCCTCAACTGATGATAACCAGACCTCAAATCTATCTTGGAGAACACACAAGCTCCCTGAAGCTGATCAAACAAATCGTCGATACGAGGCAACGGGTACTTGTTCTTCACTGTAACCTTGTTCAACTCCCAGTAATCTATGCAAAGGTGCATTGAACAATCCTTTTTCTTTACAAAAAAAACAGGTGCTCCCAATGGGGACACACTAGAGCAAATGAAGCCTTTGTCTAACATCTCCTGCAACTGCACCTTCAACTCTTTCAGTTCTACTGACGCTATACGATACGGTGCCTTCGAGATAGGGAGAGTCTCGGCTCGAGCTCAATAGTGAAGTCAACCTCTCTCTGCGAGGGCAAACCCAATAACTCCTCAGGAAACCTATCTACAAACTCCTCAACCACTAGTACTATATCAACAGTCAACGAAGGGCGACCTTTCCCAGACATCTTTGCTAAAAAAACCCCAAGCTCCTCGAGCTAACAAACGACGAGCATTCAATATAGAAATCAACGGTAGACACACTCCTCTCTAGACACCGCAAAACTTTAAGCTTTGCTTCTTGGGCGGGCTGAACACAACTTCTTTCTGGCGGCAATCAATCAACGCATGGTTCTCCGCTAACCACACCATACCAAGAATCACATCAAAACTGCTCATTGGAAAGACTATGAAGGTGGTTGCTAACAACTCTCCGGATACCAAAATCAGGCCGTCTCTAACTTTCTCACTAGCAAGCATACTAACTCCTGAAGAAGTTGCAACACACAACTCGAACCCTAAAGGTTCAAGGTCCAAACAAGCTTAACTAACAAACAGTGCAGAGGTAAACGAATGGGTCGAGCCCGAATCAAACAGTACATATGCATAATGGTCCAAGACAAGTAATGTACTTACGACAGTTACATCGATCTTCTCGGCCTCCTGCCGAGTAATAGCAAACACATGGCCCTACTGTTGAGTAGGTCTAGCATCTGTTCCAACCTGAGGGCACACTCCGGTAATATGCCCCTCATTTCCACACTTGTAACATGCCCTGGGAGATGCTCCACACAGACCATAGTGAGCTCTACCACAAGTCCAGCAGTGAGGCGGTTGTCTAACTGCGCCCTACTGATGACTCTGCTGTCGTCTCTAATCTCTGCCCTAATGCTGGCCCTGGGGGTGCTACTACTGGCCTCCCTGCCAAGAAGTCTTAGAAGGCTCAAACTTCCTTTTCTGCCCTAAACTGTTTGCCACACTCTGAACTGCTACGGGGTTTTTACGATCAGATACTTTCTTCTGTAAATCTTGGCTAACGCCACATTCCTGCTATAAGTATCTAGAGCGAGTTCCAGAACATCCTAAGTAACCTCCAGTCTGAGTCCCCCAATGAACTTCTTAATTTCCAGTTCCTCTGTAGCAATTAGTTATGGAGCAAAATAACTGTGCTCTGAGAACCTCTTCTCATAACCAGTAATACTGTCATCACCCTGTTTCAAATTTGCAAAACCCTCTACCATCTCTCTAGGCTTTCTCACTAATGTACTGATTCTTGAACTCGGTCTTGAAGAACTCCCAAATGGCTGGTGGGGAACCTTACAGGTCTGGCCCCATCAGTGGACTGCCACCACTAGATGGCTATCTCCGTCAACACGTGTCCTACACACCTTGGCCTCTGCACATCCGGGCATCCCATAACTCAGAAAATGTACTCCAAATGGGCTAGCCATTTTGCTGATTTCAGTGGGTTCTCGGATGCAACAAACTCCCTGGGCTTCCACTAAACGAAGTCCTTGAGCCACTTGCCACCCTCGGCGGCACCCTCAGGAATCTCTAGCTCAACAACAGACTCCTGCTGAGCTGGCTGGGCTGGAGGCACTCTATGCCCTACTAGAGGTATTGCTGCGCCACCAGGCGGTGCTACATGAACCGCTGACGGTGCCTACTAGAACATCTGTGCAAACTGGGCCATCTGAGCCCGAGTTTCTGCTTACTGTGCTACAAACTGTTGCTAAGTCTCTACTCTCTTCTCGATAAACATATCTCTAACCATGTCTCTCATGGCTGTAACAAAATCCACTCCAGGAGCAGCACTAAGAGGTAGGATAGTCCTACTCCTCCTCTCGGAAAGCCAACAGCTGGAGCCAAAGGTGGCCTAGTAGTCTGATTAACTCGGGACGAGGTCTCCTCAATCGCTGGCTAGGCTCCAACTCCTCGGTTGGCAGTGCCTGACGTCCCAGTTTCACTATGTGTAATCGGCATCTCTCACGATCTACACCCAACCAACACTGAGTCAGTCCATGCTCAGACCAACACTACCAACAACAAGTTAAGACATGTATGCTAGATGCAAGTACCGAAAACAAAATCCTTAAACAATTAACTTTTGACAAACCTGACGGCGGTTGGAGTGCCGATGATCATGGGGACTACGACCTAACTCAGTAGGTTAGTTTACAGAATCTATGACTCTGAGCTCTGATACAAACTGTAAGAACCCTACTCTAAAAATAGTCCTAAAATAGTTCTTACTCAGCATGCATGAATTTAAAACCAATACAATTTAAAACTTCCACAGTTGAATTCAAATATAGTTCCTCATTCAAAACGGTAGTCCAAAACAGTAAGCCTTTGGCCAAATATTTATTAAAACATATTCAAAACATAACTGTAAAAGAAAATGGAACTCCGTAAGAATACCCAGCCGGGGTACAAAGATAAAGAAATGCTAAGATTGGACAGCGGACTCCCATGATCCATCAGCTCCTCCTCTAGCCGTCCCGATGCTGTCCCAAGTTACCTGGTGGAAAAACTACATAAATAAGGGTGAGTACAAAAGGCCCTCAGTAAGAATACCCAGCCGGGGTATAGTACACAAGTCACATCATCTAGCATCCTAGCATACAAACAAGCCAAACAACAAGCAGGCAATCTCATAACATGTCCAGCAACAATATTTTCAAACCTCGAGAGTCTCTAACTCTCAGCAAAGGGATCCACTGCAGATCTCAGAATGAGTTATCAA
This sequence comes from Sechiopsis laciniata, assembly GCA_037833695.1. Taxonomy (NCBI): domain Eukaryota; kingdom Viridiplantae; phylum Streptophyta; class Magnoliopsida; order Cucurbitales; family Cucurbitaceae; genus Sechiopsis; species Sechiopsis laciniata. Next base: position 541 of record JBBMKA010005307.1, on the reverse strand, counting down.
CATAACTCCAGAATCTCTAGAGTCTCTAGCTCTCGGCTAAGGTGATCAGCTCCCTATGCTGATCCTGGACACTTGGGAGAGTACCCAAGTGTTGGGCTCTAGACGGAACAAAAAGGTGTATTAATCACTAGTCCGAGGGAGCTCTCCTCCCGGTATCTAATGCACATATGTGCACATCGCATGTTGCAGCAAACTAGATAAATGTAGGCCTACACAAACTATGCCAGTCCAGGTACGCATGCCTAAGACTCATAAAGGTGTCCACTGATCCACAATAGGTGGGAGGCCCTCGGTACCATATTGTGGCAGCCTGTTCACACCAACACCTGAACCTAAGGTTGTCCCAAGGTAGGCTTTCACCAAGGAAAGGACCCTGCTCTAGCAGGCCACAGACTAGGCTTATGCCGGAGTTCTAGCTACTGCACATCTGACTGTCGGGGGTGTAAGGACCCGACCCAAAAGTAGTCCTAAACGTGGTCCTTACTCAGCATGCATGCATAAAAGACAATTAAAAACAACATAACTAGAATTTGCATATTAA
>JBBMKA010005306.1:0-11703 GCA_037833695.1 Sechiopsis laciniata | reverse complement strand
ACAAACCGATATGTCCAACTTTGTGCTAAAAAACCGATCCGATCCATTGGATTGGATTGGTTCGGTTCGGTTTTTCGATTTTTCGGTTTTTCCTTGCACCCCTATCTTATTCTCATACTTTTGTAGCTTCATTCCTAAACGCCTAAGAATTCCCACTATTTATTTTTTCTTAAATTTTCATTGATTTTGTGTCACTTTACAATTATTTTTTTTATTTTGTTTTTTTTTTTAAATTACAAGTTATTATAGTTTATGTGGAAATCGAAATTATTGAAAGCGTCGGTGGTTTGATTGTTTTTCGAAAATCTAGTTCAACACAATGGTCACACAATCACGAAAGTCGATATTTGACTATCATTTAGTTAAGAGAAGTAGGATAAAAAAAAATAGAAATCGAATTTGCATTTTTCTTACCCTTTGTGTTTTATGGGTTGATGTTGTTTTAAGTAGAATATTGTATACATATACTTTTTGTGAAACTTTTCGTGGCATGTTTCTTCGAGATTTAAAAAACGATATTAATTAAGGTTCTGTTTGATCATCATTTTATTTTTTATTTTCTGTTTTATTTTTAATTCAGATGGAAACACCTTATCTACTCTCATTGTATCCACAAGGTGGGAACGAGTATGAATACACTTTTTTGGTTGGATATTGGAATGGAAATGAAGCTCTTAAGTCGACATATCCTCTTATCTATGATCTATCCCTAAATAAGCATGCTCGGATTGTTGATTGTTGGGACCCCATTAATTCTTTGTGGAATTTAAAGCTTAAAAGAAATCTCAAAGAAGATGAAATTATGGAATGGACCAACTTACCTCTCATCTTGGATAATCTTTCCATCAATGATAGACAAGATTCATGGCAATGGACATTAGATAAACATAGGGTCTTTACAAGAAATCTCTTCTTCACTTTTTGTCATCATCTCCACCGACTGAAAAGAAATATCTATACCTTGATTTATAGACGGGTCAACAACCAAAGAAAATTAAGTTTTTGTTTGGAAATTGAGCCATGAGGTTTTAAATACAGATGATCGTTTCCACGCTAAATGGCTTTCGATGGCTCTATCGCCTAGTATGTGTTCCATTTGCCATAAGCAAGTTGAAACACATATTCATCTCTTTAGTAAGTGTAGTGTTGCAAACAAAATATGGACTTTTTTGCAAGATGCTTTTGGCTAGCAGATGGCGAGACTGGGCACAGCAATAGTTTTTTACATGTATCAAGGTCATCCATTTAAAGACGAGAAGAAGGTATTATGACAGCTGTTTATTTCAACATTTTGGTGGAGACTATGGAACACGAGGAATGATATCATCTTTGCAACCAACAAAGTCCACGACGAGAGCATCATTGTCTCTATTACTTTCCTTGTCATAACATGGACCCATAAAATTTTACCTTTCAAAGATTACAATCTCACAACTCTTTTAACTCATTGGAAAGGCTTTTTATAATCATTATATGAATTTTTGTAACTTTTCATTCTATGAATGAAAGTTTTGTTTCCTATAAAAAAAATAACAATAATAAAACTCGCAAATTTGAGATTTATTAGGTCGATAATATTCTAAAATAGTTTTATTTTATTTTATTAAATATTAAAACAATAAATTTTGATTTTTTAAAAAACCAAAAAACAGTTATCATACGTATTTTTAATTTTTAAAAAATAGAAAACAAAAAACAGTTACCAAATGGGTATGATTTTTATTTTTTAAAACCAAAAACCAAAAACGAAAAACAAAAAAATAAAATAAAATGACTATACGAGACCTAAATTTTGGTGTTTGTTAATTCAAAATATAAATTATAATTTTAGATATTGTAGTTTTTTTATCGATAAATCTAAACTAACAAAAAGTATAATTCGTATTAATGGTATAAGAGTCAATTAAATTTTAATAAGTTTTTTAATTGTTTTCGAAATCTTGTTTTTAGACATGAATTTTAAGTCTCTAGAATATTAGCTATTTTCTTGATAAGTTTTGTTAATTTAGTCATTTATCTAGTTGACTCTTGTGTTCATTGTATATTTTAGGACCAAAATATTAATTTTGAGATTTGTTTCATTTGGTATAGATTTTAGTCTCTAAGACTTCATTTGATAATTATTTAGTCTTTTACTTTTTTGTTTTTAGAATGTAAGCTTGTTTTTCTTTAAATTTTTTACAATGTGTTACATCTTTCCTACAATATATCATCTTTCATTAAAAAAAAAGTAGGTGAATGTTAACTAAATTTCAAAAATAAAAAACAATTTTTTGGATTTTTTTTTTTGTTTCTATAAATATAGGCAAAATGTAGATATACAAGTAAGAAAAAACATAAGATAAAATAGTTGTTATTGACTTAAATTTCAAAAACAAAATTTACAGGGAGGCTATACTTTTAATTAAATTTTAATCAGTGAATTTTTAAAAGTCTAATTTCAGTCTAAACTGTTAGTTTGTTTCGTTTATATATATAAAACTTAAAGAAATAAAATTTGTTTATTTTCTTTAAAAAAATAATGCCTCCCTCTTCAAATTTTATAAATATGTTTAAATTTCATCTTTGATTGCATTAAAAATATTAACTTTATTGAACTTATTTCGATTAATATTAACTTCAATTTTAGTATAATAACCAAATTTAAGTTTTTTTTTTAAAAAAAATTAATGACTAAAAATTGGATTCTTGAAAGTTATAAATTAAAATAGAATAAATCTAAAAATTTAAGTCCCATTTCGTTTTTGAAATTTAAATCTATTTTTTTTACTCAAATCTCCTACAATTATGGATGTTCAAGCAACTCGAATAATGTTAATCAATCCAACCCAATTTAATTATTATTTTTATAAATTTTTATCCATTATTGTTTAATTAGTTTTTAGAATGTATATAATATGATAAAAAAATATATAGTGAAATTATGTCTTTTTTTTGTTGATTTTCATTATCTGTTTGTTTTAGAAAAGTTAATAATGTCTTTTGTTTTTGTTTTAATTATCTATTTACTTTATAAAAGTTAAATGTATTTATTGTTATGTTTTATAGAAAGGAAGAACTCAAATGTAAAAGATTAGCAATCAGAAATTCTTGACATGTCTCGTGCATTCTTCCCATATGAAATGTTTTTTTTTATTGTTATTTTTTAAAAAAAAAATTCTTATAGCAGTACTGTATAATGCATGTTGTAAGAATAAAGACTGTTTCAATTTATATTTTTAATTTTTTTTTCTTAACTAATATATGTTCATCAAAGGTTTTTTTTTTTTATATATTCGTGACTGTTCGGATCAACTTGTGCACAACACAACTAATATCACGGAACATACCACTTAACCCTACAACATTTTAATCCAAAATTCTTTTGCTTTGGGCCTGTCACATAGTTTCACTAGATTTGGATTGAACATTCTTTTGTAATCTATTCCATCAATGAGTGAAATTGTTTCTCTTACCTGTAAAAGGAAAAAGACATTCAATGTATAAACAAGTTTTTTTTTTTACTTTCCTTGTCACATAGGTTCAGTAGGTTTGGATAGAACATTCTTTTGTAAACTGGTCCAGTTTCTTTTGTCTGCATCGCCAACTTATTCTATCACAATTGTATTATTCTTTTCCTTGGCTTGTAGCTTCATTTTGTCCTCACAATTAGAATTTAGTTTTATTTTCTGACTAATCTTTTTTTTTTTTTTGGAAATCGGGAAATCGAAACTTTGCTCTCTATATTTTTAGAATATTCCTGGTACTAACCACTTTTGTCTCCTACAATGCTTAGTTACATTTCATAAACTGTTCGAAGCGAAATTCGATTCTTAGTTGTCTTGGATCAAAAAATATACTTAGGGAAATTTCAAACTAGCCCTCTTCATGGAGGTTTCAAGTCACACAAGTTATTTGGCTATATCGATGACACAATCCCAGTTTGAGTAACCACAATTCGAACTCTTGATTAATTTGCGAAGGTAAATCTCTAGTGTTCGAAAATAATCAAGAACTCATAATCTTGACAAATGCCACCCTCTTTATGTTAGTTGTTTCTTTTGTTATCGGATGTAAAGCATCAAAGGATATGTGGGATACGTTTGTGTTAGATATGCATTTGAACTATGTTATCCTATGATTGCTTAGTCGGGAGTCTTGTTGTCCGATAAACGAGGGGGGATCTTTCGATGGGGCACAATGACAACACCCATGAAACCTAGGCGAAATATGTATTTAAGTTTATATTTTCGTATTAGGCTTTTATGCATTGGATCATATGTTAAAATAAGATTTTATGAAAATGCACTATATAAACTCTTTTAAAATCCTAGCTCCAGTTTGATCGACATTTTGTCTTCTTATCTCCTAATAAAATTGTTCTCTTTCCCATGGACGTAGCTAACAAAACGTCCCTAGATTGTCCAAAATTCGACTTATTTTAGCTTTGGAGAGAAGAACTAATTAAAGTTGTCCCTAGATTGTTCTTTGTGACATTTGAATGATAACTAGACCAAATTTTCTGTTTTGAACGTTTAGAAACTTGTTACCACTTGGTTCATTTTTAGTGTTTGAAGAATAATTACCAAAACTTAGTCTTTAGAGTGTTCTATGTTACATTGGCAAAATTTTGTTTTCCAACCCATTAAAAACTAGAATGGATGGTTTTTGTTGTTTGTATAGTTTACTCTCGTAAAACTCTATTACACACTACAACAATTTTGATATTTCATGACAATTTATTCAACTTAGAAATGAAAAAAGAATTAAAAACTGTCATAAAATATAAAAACGCGCATTTTGTACGTAAAAAAAGATGATTTTTAAGTTATAAACAATTTATGACAATTATTGACATTTTGATCATCGTCATAAAAAGTTATATATATTAAAATCATGACATTTTAATAAATGTCAGAGAGTTTTTTTTATATTAAAATGATGATATTTCAAAGTTTCACAAGATTATGACATTTTAAAAATTGTCATAAAAGATAAATATGTTTAAGTTTGAAAACTAAAAAAATAAATTGAGAATATTAAAACATGATATTTTAATAATTGTCATGAAAACATTTTAATTAAAAAATAATATTTACTCCAAATAAGAAATTACTTAAGAAAAAATGTCAATGTTTACCGGACAATAAATATTATTATTTTTATCTAAAAAAAAAAACAAATATATATATATTTTTTATAACATTTTAGGATAGCGTTTAATATATTACAACATATAATCCAATATATGAAATTCAATACGAAAACAAAAATCCAATTACATATTTCGACTAGATTTTAGAGAAAACATAATAGAAAGACATTTTTTTTAGCTCAACATATTTGAGAGTGTGAGTCTAAAACCTGTAATCTTTTAGTTATAAAGTCGCACATAATACCACTCAAACATTCCTCCTTTTAGCATTCAAAGACATATTTTAATATTTAGGGATGAAATTTATAACTACCCAAATTAAAAATATAAAAATATGATAACAACAATGAATGTTTTATATTCGTTTGCATGTGTTGAATTAAAATAATAGTTGAGATAATTAAGTTGGGTTTGTGTCTTTGTTTCAAATCATAAATCATATCACAAAAGCCCACTAATATCTGGCGTGACCTTCCAATGCCCAAACGGCCAGCCTTTATTATTCTATTGAGTCTAAGTCAAAATGAGCACCATTAATATATTTATTTAATTTCCCAAAGCACTTTGGATGGCTAAAACAAACTTGTAATTCTAATCCCAACAATATTCTTTTGAATATAATTCTTCTTTCTCTTCCTACCATGTGTTGTTACTTAATATTCTTTTGAATCATAAACTTTTTCTAATGATTCTTTTGAACTACTCTCTCCATTAATCTCTCACTTTCCAAATGCTTCTCCAAAGATTTCCCATCTTGTCTTTTGGTTTTGCCTTTTGTTTTGTTTATCAAATTTATCGTTGACCCAAACCTAAGCGTGGTAAGGTTAGGATTGACTTAGTGGTCGTGATAGTTTTGTAGAATTTAAATATGAGCAGCAATATTTAGGTAAGGGTGGATAAGTATTTTGGAAATACTTACCCACCTTAAAGCCACATATTTTTACTTTTTTTTTTTTTTAAAGTTGGCTTTGATTGATGGAGAGAGAAATGTTAAAATGGAGAGAGAAATGCAAAAAAGTAAAAATGTGTGGTTTAAGGGTGGGTAAGTATTTCCACTTAAGTATTGCTCTTGAAAGATTATGAGTTAAATTTATAATGACTGACAAGTTTTCTAAGTGTTTTGTGATAATAGTGGAAATGGGTGTATGGTAGAGTGATTTCGATTCGTTTTGGTTGATTTTAGACCAAACTGCTAATTGAACCATTTTGTTTTTTCAAATATTTGAAAACAACGGTTTTTATTGGGTTCGGTTCAGTTTTTAGTTTTCATTTCAATGTTAAATTTTGCTTCAGTTTTCATTGGATTTTGATTGGTTGTTTTGTAAGGAAGATAGCACCATGACAGGTACAAAAGACTATAAAAATGTGCAAGTCTTTCACTTAAGTTCACCCAACAACCCTTAAACCATGTAATTGTATTCTACAAAATAGCTTTCCAACTCTTAGTAAAAGTGGGAGACTCAAACCCATGATCTCTTAGTCATTGAGTGTATACTAATGTCACTGAACAACTGCTCTTGTTGGCCAAGATTTAATAGATTTACTGACACTACTTGTTCAAAAATTACTAGATTCCACTTAATATTGATGAAGCGGAATAAACTAGATTAAAAATATTTGAATTCACCAAAATTAATTTCTAAATGAATTAGAAATTTATATAAAATAAAATAATAAAATATTGTACATAAAAAGGAAAGAAATGAGCCTTATATAAGGGGGGAAAGTTTGTCGAAAGACAAAACTTCCAATATGGGACAAAAATAAGTGACACAACAGACTAATTAGTTTATGTGCATAAATGGATTTAGTTCATTAATAATTTATATGTATCTAGTTTATTAATAATTTATATGTATCTTCCGCTAAGAATTTGTAGGTTTAAATTTTCCGACTCTCAAATATTGTAGTTGAAATTAAAATTTGTGAGGTAGTAAGATTTGATCTTTGGTTAATTGAAAGAAATATGTTTTAACTAGTGGAGAAATGTTTAAATTCTAAAAATATTGATTTAAGGTATGGTTCATATTTATTTATTATTTAAATAAAATATTTTAGAAGACGTATTCAAGTACTTCATGACTAATGCTCCAAAAAAAAAAAAAAGTACTTCATGAATAAAAAGACTTTATAAAATTCTTTCAAACCAAATCTTAAGAGGTACAAAGATTGCAATATTAACATTGGTATATTTTTATATAAGAAAATTTCAAGATATGAAATTTCATCACTATTTTCATAAAATTGATACGAAAAATCTTACCTTACCCTCAAACAAAATACACGTATACTATACTTTAATAATATTTTTTGAATAAACTACATTTGAAAGTGGTAAATTTTAAATTTATAACTTCTTAATTAGTACAATAAAATATATTTTTTAAATTAAGAAAAAAAAACCACATGTCTTGAAGATGAATGCTTAGACCAAGGTCAATTCCACTACATTAAAAAGTTATAAATGTTACCTTTGGTCAATATAGCATCAATCTAAGAAATATTTTTCATTTTTGTACTTTCCTTTTATTCAAAAAGTATAATCTAATTTAAATTTTCAAAGCACTTATGGAATAAATTTTAAAATATAGAAAACTTTATTTAATTTCTTAAAATAAAGATCCCTCCAAACATGGCGGGCTAGAATCACAAAATAGACATAATGATTAAGAATCCTAAATCATTACAATTTTTAATGCTGAAAGCCACCAAGAACAATGGATGTCCATCCAAACCTCTAATATAATTTCTTATCAAAACCCTATTGGCTTCAACTTGCCCATTGGATGCAAAACTCTTTCATATTTGATTGATTGCTAAGTTCATGCCTCCAAATATTATTGTCCTATGACTTTTTTTGGTCTTCCTCACTCATCATTCTTGCTAATAAATTTAATGTATTGGAACCTACCACCCTTATTATTTGTAAATAACATGTTTATCAACTTAATATATCCAAATTTTCCTTAATTTGCTTAGCAAATGAAAATATATAATCAAACTTACTTGGGAAATGAAATTAGGTTCAATTATAAATTTGGACTTTTTTTTAGTACAAGTCAAGAGAAGGGGTCCACAAACCTTACAAAAAGAGTATTACTACCCTCAAATAAATTAGAGCCAAATTATCGATTCTCGGGATCAAACCTGTGACCATGGTGTTGAACTGGATTTGCACCAAACAATGAAATCATCAAGATAACTGTCCCTTTAGGTATAAATTTGGACATTTCAATTAGTTCCTATAATTTTAAAACTAGAATTTAGTGAGCCTATTATTTGAAGAAAGTTAAAATTTAGGCATCTAATTTTAAAAATTAAAATTTTGCCTTTATAATTTTATAAAATATGATAAATAATTCACGTCGTTCATAATTGTCGACAAATAAAATATCTGGAAGGTTGGTTTTTCATGTGTCAATATTGACAATGCATGTGACAATTAGTATATCAATTAGACTAAAATAGTAGTAGCATAATTTACACATGAATAGTTAGCTCTATGTATATTTTTTTTCATTATAGACTATTTTGTAAGTTTGATCAAAGCATATAGACTAAATTCTATTTTTTAAAATTATAAGAACTAAATTTTAGTATTATCCTCCTTCAAAAAAATTATACTTTTATCTAAATCATACGAACTCAATCATAATTTTTAAAATTATAAAACCTAAACTTCTAACTTTCTTAAAATTATCATAAAAAACCAAGTTTATAGTTTACCCATCAAATTATGTACGAACAATTTTGCGTACTTACTAAGCCCGATTCCATTTCAACCAATATTTTCAAGACCATCATTTTTCCTCACCTATAGACATCGCCTTGTATATAGACGGGTATTGCGCCTCTAAAAAAGCCAAGGCGAGCTCTTCAATCAGGATCTTGCTTTTCCTTGCCATTTTGCACCGTGCATCACTTTGTTAAAGTTTTATTTATTTATCAATATGCTAACTTAATATCTATAAATAACCTATAATTAGATAGGATGCTTAATTGTTATTTCAAATATACATACATATATATATATATATATATACATATATATATAATCTTTGCTTTTTTATATCTTTGGTTAGCTTTAATTTTTTATACAATTTTAATATGTATGGTATATCTTATAATATAGCATATTTCGTACGTGATTTAATGTGTGATTTTTAACATCGTCATATATCAAAACTATCGTACATTGGAGTGAATACACATTTTTATAAGTCAAACACTCTTGTCTTCTTATCTCTCTTCATAGTCACATACATTGATGTTAAATTTCCAATGCTCATGCATAAAGATGCAAATTAATTTTTTCCATAAAAAAAAAACAACTAATATCTTAATTATTAGAGAACAATAAATATTAAATTATTAATGACTTTTTTTTTTTATAATTAGGGGAGAAGTTTAGGTGATTGGCATGATACATTTTTAATGCCTAGCCAGGCGACATGATTAGATTGGGCAAATATTTTCATTTATGCAGATCTATCTGTGAAGAATATATGATATAGGTTAGATTATCCTCCTTCTAGAAGCTTCTACGAAGATCTTTGGTTTGAATATTGTATTATTTATATTATTTTTCTCCTTCTATAAAAAGGGTACGTGTTGGATATAATTGAATCATCCAAAATAGAAAATTTATTCTCCATTTCTCTCTAAACGTCAATTTTAGAGAGAATTTTACCATATCTAGCAAAAAACCTTAAGTTTTGTAGCCATCCTCTAAATTAAATCGTTCCAACTTCTTGTTATAGAAAAATCTAGTCATTCCTATATTAAAATCCTATCGAATAATTGAGCATTTTATTGGAGAAGGAAAATGTTGAGATGTGGAGCCCAAAACAGTTTTTTTTAATTTATTTAATTTCATTCGTGCCTATCAGCCATGTTGGGTAGTTTTTTTTAAATTTTTTTTAAAAAAAGTAAAATAACTGTTGTGTGTGAAATGTGTAAAAAAGAAAAAGAAAAAAAAAGAAAGGCCGTAACTTTGTGTGCCTATTGTGAAAATTTTTACAGAGAAGAAAAATAGAGTGATTTTTCTTTTGGAGTTTCTTTTTGAGTTCTTTTGGCGAGAGGATGTTTACTCCGTTGAAGAGATTTGTAAAACTCTGGTATTTCTCCATCAATTTAGTGGAACCTACAATTGGTACCAGAGAATTCGGTATAAATTGGTGTTAATTTCTCTTCCCTAAACTTTCATTATCGTTCTTGTTGCTTATACATTTAGGTTCCTTTATCTATATTTAAAGCATAACGTCTATATTTTGATTTGGAGAACGAAATAGATCTTGAAAAAAGGTTTGAATATATTTTTGTCTAAGTGGGTGGAAATTTAGATTGATTATATATTGTTGGTATTTGATCATATTTAGCCTATCAGAAAACGCCCCTCCAAAAATGGCCTATAATGGATTCACTGGCGTTTTATGTTTAAATTGTTTTTTCTTTTTTTCGAGTACTTGTGTTTAAATTGTTTGCATGCACTATTAATTGAAAATCTAATTTATAATCTATTGTTACTTTCTCGACAATTGAATTTGAGTACATTGCATATGCTATTAAAGAAGCCTTTTTAGCTTAAATGAATAGTTTCTAAATTGAGTTATAGTGATAAAGTTTGTGGTATATTATGATAGTCAAAATGCAATACATTTATCTAAGAATCATTCCCACAATGAAAGAACTAAAGACATAAGTGTTAGATATCATTTCATTAAAAATCATGTTATAAATTATGGTTTAGTTGTTGTGAAACGGGTTAAGATATAGTTGAATGACACGGATATTTTTACTATTTAAGGTATTACCTATGGAAAAATTTAACATTTGCATGAGGAATGGATACAATTTGAAAAATGTTAGGTATTTTAATTTCTCTTTACATTCTTGACTATTTAAACTCAAGTTGAATGTGATATATCTTAATCTTAGTTAAAACTTAAATTCTAAGTCAACAAAGCGATGGTTATAATTTGGTTTCAAATTTGATTAATATTATAATTCAATCTAATTACCGTGAGTTAAATAAATGAGTTAATCTATTTAATTAATTTATGTTAGATTAACATTGAATTTAGGGAAGATACTTTTCATCTATTTCTTGCTTTTCTATATTCTTTTATGCTTTGGTTTTACTAATTTAATAGAATTTCAAGAAAAAAAAAGTATATTTTGTGTCACAGATGTGAGCTGGCAAAAAATGTGATTATTGAAAGACGGCGAATTTCGATGCTGGATTGAAGACCGTCCTGCAACTTCTTATGTCTGCTACGAAAGAGACAAACTCTCTGTGGCTATTCTACCACCACCAATTTCAAATTTATCTTAGTTTTATTCCTGTTGTTTTCCTTCAAAAAAAAAAGAAGGGAGAATTAAGGCAAAATAATCAAGATACAACATCAAGCGGCAACATGATCTAATGTGCTACAACCAAATAACACCTTCAACCGCTAGCGTCTCAACAATGCTAAGAGCACATGCAACTCACAACATCGAGTTGTAGATCCCTTATATGATTCTCCACAATCAATTACATATCTATATATGTATATGTCTATATAAAT
>JBBMKA010005305.1:0-11705 GCA_037833695.1 Sechiopsis laciniata | reverse complement strand
GAACAAATAACGTTCGGTTTTCTCCAAATAAAAATTGATATGTCCAATATTATGTGAAAAATTCGAAACAATCCAATGGAAGGGTTCAGTTTGGTTTTTCAATTTTTGGTTATTATTATCACCCATAATTGTCAGGTTGTAAAGAATAAATAGGTCAAGATATTCTCTAGCTTTGGTTAGATTTAACATTTCATATTATTAGATATTATTTAAGATTTATCAGTATATTTATTAGATATTATATAGAATTGTTTAGAAGATATTTTCATGTACTATATATATTTGTGGAATTTTAATAAAACAAGAAGGTTTCGACTTCTTATTTGGAGTATATTATTGCCGCTGTATTATTGCCGTCGAAGTGATCGACAATAATTTGACGATTCGTGAAATCAGTGGGCGACTCATGTGGTGCAGCAACTGTGTAGCTTTCAACAACATATTTGTGGTATGTTATAGTCGGGAACGTGATCAACAACAGTTTGACGATTCGTGAAAGCTGTTTAGGGTGAATGTTCAACATCTTATTTGCATTATATTATGGTAAGCGACGTGATTGGAAATTTTGATGTGTGGCGTTCAACATCCTATTTTGTGGTATATTATGGTCAGCAACGTGATCAATGACAGATTGAAAATTCGTGAAATCCGCATGATTCAACTGATGCAATAATGCATCATATTGGCGATATATTTTGTTTGACAGCATGATCGATGACAATTCTTTAAATCCGTGCAATTTGTGTAGTGCAATGAACTCAACATCTTATTTGCGATATAGTCGGTTCCAACAAATATAGCATCTATGTGTGCAGCGTACAATAACTTTGTTTTCAAGTTGGTCAGGTATATGTACATGCTCCAACTTGTGGGGAGCATTAGAAATAAATATCTCAGGATAATATTCTCTAAAATTCGTTAAATTTAACATTTGATATAATTATATAGTACATTGGATTTCTTAGGAAATCTTTTAAAATCTGATATTTTATGATATATATATAGAGAGAAAGTTAATTTAAATTAGAAGATCTAGACCTTTCTAAAAATATTGTCAGGCTGTCTTAGAATTTGTATTAATTCAAGTGCGCAAAACTAGAAGATAATAAATATTTGAAATTAAGTTATACACAACATCACTAGAGTAGGTACAGCAGAGCTAAGAGAATAAGAATAAGCTACATACGAGTTAAGTTAAAGCAGTTTTTGGGTTCTACCCCAAAAGTTGAACTACTTTGTTGGTAGCTTTAGTTGGAGAGTGAGATTGTGTTTGATATTGTTGTTCGTCTGCCATTTAAGACTAGCTCGATAGAACGGTACAAATTGAACGTCCATGTCCTTAATTAAAATCCCAAAGCCTTTTTCATCTCAAAATTCCCACTAATTATGTCCGTGTATTCAAAGCCCAAACAGAGCATTTGAGATTTGAAGGTCTTTGAAATTTGCATTATTTCTTCAATATCCACGGACTTTGGCCGCATACCTAATAAATACAAGTATTTTGCACTTCCTCTATTCTACGTCCAACTATGATAAACCTTAAGATACGATTTAAATGTCTTGAATTAGTTATCTTAATTTTATTGATGGTCTATTTTTGTCTATCATTTCAATATATGATCTCTCTTACAACTCATGTCTATCATCTCATTATTATTTTTTTAAGTAAAACTTTAAATCAATTTTTCTCTTTATATATAGACTTACGTTATAAGCAATGGATAGAATTGCAAATATATTGCTGTGAAAGTTACCCTAAAATTAATAGGTAATATAGCCTGGATACTTGGGGTAGAATCAAAGGTGTTGAAACAGATAATGAAGGAGGGACCAAACGCAAATTTACGGGCAACCCCCTTTATAAATGTGTCTTCATAACCATTTTGAAGTGACTCAATTGATCAAAGAGTGTCTTAGAGTGCATTAGATCATAGGTTCAATTCATGGTGATCATCTACTTAAGAATTAATTTCCTACAGATTTTCTTGACATCCAAATGTTGTAGGGTCAGACAGTATACCTTGTAAAATTAGTTGAGATGCGCGAAAACTAGCCTGGACAATTACGGATATAAAAAAAAAGTGTCTCCAGCAAAAACATCATTTGAGCTCCTTTAACACAAGAAGATTAAATTACTTAAATTTTAATTAAGAAAAAACTTTATACAATTATGAAACGGGAAAAGTCAATCCAAAGCAAATTTATACATCGATAAAAAAAGTGTATATATATTCACACAGGTACAAATGGAGTCCTTGGGACCGGCCCATAATAAAATGGAGCCGCCGGGTGCTGCCACTTCGCAAAGCTCAGCCCTTTGGCTTTGTCTTTGCCTTCCTCCCTCGCCATATTCTCAGCCATCAACAACCCCTCATCTGGCCCTGAATTCCCACACGAGGAAGGCGACACGAGAGGCGTCAACAATGGTATCGCCACGTTCCAATTCAACGGCCGCTTTATCTCTATCGATGTCGGTGCCCGACTTTGCAGCCGCGTCGGCACTTTGCCTTGCGAATCCACAGCTGCGGCGGCCACAGCACTTCTCTCTGCATCAGCCATTTCAACGCAAGAAGTTGTTCTTTATTAAAAAAAAAAAGTTAGAAAAGACAGAACTGAGAGATTTCAAATTCGGGTTTGGAGATTTAAAGGTTGAGTTGAGAATCAATGGTCAAATGTTGAGTTGGGTATTTCCCTCCTTTTATAAAGGCAACCCTGTCTCAGAAGACTAAAAATGGCATTTCCACGTGGAGAGATAAGATTGGTGAAAACCAATTCTGAAAATTTCAAGATCATGTACACGTGTATGGTTCGGGTTGGTCGTTGTGTCAAATCTAATTCGAATGGTCGGCAATCGCTGTCTCATCACCAACTTAAGAAATTGTTTGAACTAAAATATAATAGGAATATTCGATTTGGATGCTTTTTGAAAATAGAGATTTTCAACATGTGGCTTTTACTATCCAAATTTATATAATTAATTCGACCGACTTTACAAAATTTGAGCCTTACGTAAAGGCCAACAACAAGCCCATTGGAATTCTCTTAATATAATATTTACCAGTAATTTCCAAAAAAAAAAAAGAAGATAGAGATTAAAGACAGCAGAATATTATATTGCTGTTTATCTAAAGAGCATTTTTAGCTCTTCAATCCTGGCCGTCCGTACTTCCTCGTCGGTGAGAGCTCCGGCGATCATCCGCTGCTTTCTGGCTTGAACTTGTTGCATGCGTTCCTCCACGGTGTCCTGTCCGCGTGGACAAATCAAAATAAGTTTAATCGTTGACTTTTGATATTCGACCTTTGACTAAACTGGATTTTCCTTAAAAACAAAGTTTGTGGAAGGGTACAGAAAGTCAAAAGAATCACCTTGACAATGAATCTTCTGACACGCACTGTTCTCTTCTGACCAATACGATGAATTCTCATGATTGCTTGTTCCTCAACCGCAGGATTCCACCATGGATCCTAAGATAATTAAACTCAGATTTAGTGTTCAGTTGACCAAACAGAATTGTTCAACTACAATAAACTGATGTGTACCATTATGAACACATTAGAAGCTGCTGTTAGATTCAACCCAACCCCACCAGCTTTTAGAGATATTAGCATCACCTGAAATTGCATGAGGATTGAATTAGAGATTTCAAATACTAAGTCTCGACAGAAATGTAATGTTGATATATACCTTAATGTCCTTGCTTTCACTGAACTCTTTTAGAACTCTTTCCCTATGTTTCTGTGACAGCTTCCCATCAAATCTCAAGAAACTAATTCTTTTTCTCTTGAGAGGGATCTCTAAGAGATCGAAAAACATAGTCCACTGGCTAAACACAATGCTCTTTTCGCCCGTACCCGACTCGTTAATCTGTTTTAAGCATTCCAGCAGCTTTGATACTTTTGAAGACTCTTTCCAGTTCTTTTCAACATCCACACGGAAAGGGGTTTCAGATGGACATGTTATAAGGTCAGTTTTCTTCAGCAATTGCCTACAAATTGGGCAGAACCCAGTTGTGGGGGTCCTCCAGCTTGAGAGGAGGCACTCTCTACACATCCTGTGTGCACATGGGGTGAGCACCGGGTCGTCTGCAAACTCCATGCATATAGGACACTCGGTGTTTTCGCCCCGTCGAATGCCTTCTACAACCTCTTCAACATATGCTCGGGTTGGTGCAGCCTGCTCCATTACTGTAGAATTGCCGTTGGATTCAAGGAACCTTCTTGCAAGCTTGTTCAAGTTTGCATGCTGTTTCGAATCCCCTCGGCTGCAAATCATTGAACCAAAAGATCAAATTGTTGGCAATAGAATGTCAGAAAAAATGAGCATTTTTTCCTTCTTTTGTATTCCAACCTCATTACAAGAAATGGATGGTTGCAACACTGTCTAAGTCGAAGCAAGAGCTCGAGGATATTTGCATAGTTGTGGAGCACCTTTCCTTGTGCTACAAACTGGTCAAACTGGACCTGTTCATTCAAATCAAGGAATGGTGAGTAACATTATCTAGGGAAAACCACTTGTCAGTTTAACATTAACAAAAGGGCAGTCTAGTCTGAACTTACTTTTGATCTCTTAAAAAGTGCATCATAAAAATCATGTTCAGCCTCTGACTGTTCGCATGTGACAGTTTGAATATCAGTAGGAGGAAGAACAAGAATAGGCCTACATCAGATGATCCAAATGTCAAATGCTTATAGACCTTTTTGGGAACTTTCAATTATGAGAATGTTACAAGAACATAAGCAAAAACTACCTTCCTTGAGCATCCTTTGTATCCTTTGTTCTCCTCAACATAAGTGGCCTCAAGATGGCCTTGATCAATCTCAAGCCTCTAGGATCACCATTTTCATAAGGCCTTTGAATCAACTTGTTCCACCTAACCAAAGCCAAAATTCCAAGTGGATAAGAAGATTCAGTAGGATCAACCAACATGAGCAATCCAACTTAAAGCAAAAATATGGTAAACCAAAACAGAAATAGAATTAACACTCCCATCTCCTACCATGCCCAGTTGCACCACGGTTCCACCCTCAAGAAGCACAAGAGGCTGAAAAGGTCTTCCAAGTTATTCTGTAGCAATAGAAAATATTTTGATTAAGATGCTAGACCACAAATTAGAACTTAGTCCTTATCTTGTGACTTCATGCAAAGTTTGTTAAACAAAACAAACATGAAAGGAAGACGATATCATATGCTCAGCTTCCACATATCTCCAAGTATGACGTTATCAATAAATCAACAAAATATTAAAGAACAAGTTGGCAATATGGACCTGGAGGGGGGTTCCTGTTAAACACCATCGACAATACGAGTTCAATGTAAAGGTAGCCTGCGCAGTTTGAGTCTTTGAAGATTTAATTGTGTGGGCTTCATCTATCACTACTCTGTACCAATCAACTCTATGGTAAATACTCAACTCTCCATCCTGCATTATAAGTGAACATCATTAGATAAGAGATCTCCATCATTATCATTTATCAACATGTACTATGAAGTTGAAAATAACATATAAATTAATTCACCCTCTTATAGGCCGATGATAGGACACCATAAGTTGTCAACACAACATCATATCCAGATAGCACCTCGGGGTTATGCGTTCTATCATCACCATAATGAACAAATATCGAGATACTTTCAGGCTCTGAATGTATTTCAAGTTCTTCCTGTGTTAGCAAAGTTCAGTAAGATCGCAAGTGAAAAGAAAATGCAATTGCATTTTATTGTTTAGAATAGTATTTATGAGCAAAATTGGTGTAGCTTCTTTCAGTAACAAAGCGTAAAGGTAATCAAGCTTTTGAAATTAAAACAAAAGAACAACATGAATTATAAGAGGGTGTACCTTCCATTGACCTAGCAATGCCATTGGACAAACAATAAGGGTTCCACCTCGTGCTTTAGTTTTGGATTTTTGACTTTTTTTATCTGTGGAATTTTTGTTATTCACTGCAGTCTTTTGGTCATCAGGGCATCCTTTTCCCATCCTTGAAAGTACAAGAGCAATTGTCATAACAGTCTTTCCGAGCCCCATTGCATCTGCAAGAATCTACACATATACATCATGAGTTAAGTACAATATCAACTATATCATGTGAAATAAGTTTTCAAAAAAACATGGAGTTATACTCACTCCTCCTCTTGCCATCTGAGTTGCAGTTGGGAATTTTGTAGTTGACTCTCCAGAAAAAAGGTTCACATAGATTGAAGAAGCTCTCCTACGAATTGGTAAACAATATATTTCATTTCTTGTCAAATATAAAACACCACAATTGAGAAGATTTTATTTTTTTTATTTTTTTATTTTTTTGTATCCTCTGGCTCTCCAGAAGTTTTTTCATTACGAAAAAAGGTTGCATACTCATCACAGATGCGATAGGCTGCCCAGCATGGGTGAAGGGTTTGTGCAGCCTTCTCAACATCAATCCCCTTCTCTAACTCAGTCATCCAGAAAAGAGCTTGCTTTTGATAAGGCCTAAGATCACATGTCAGCATAGGAGGAGGCTCCATTTCCTGAAAAAATCATATAAACATCCTCCAATAAGTACAGCTATACAGAGTAAAACCTTCATAGATGAAACTCTATTGCTCATGGGCCATGGATAAAATAGAACAAGACAGTCATGTAACTTACATCCAAATTATACATATCAGCTGCACCAACAAGCTTAGTCAGTGATGATTCATTAAGGGTTTGGTCATCTTTGTTTTGATCTGCATATTGTTGGCAACCCTTTCTTCGTTTCACAATGGGTAGCATTGATGCTGATTCATCTGGTTCATCCTATCAAAACAGACAATCCATTACCATTCTAAGCCTAGGCTGCAGTAAGCAGAACAGAGTTATGTTTGTCTAATAGAAGTGTCTGATATCTCTTTCATTTCATAGCCTGCAAGACAAGGTATTAATCAAAAGATTGGCTGATGAATTTATTATTAAAAGGTATGCATGAGTTTTGCTAAATTATTTAAGCATCCAACAAAGTTGGAGGCATTTGATCATCAAAGCAGAATCAATTCAATATTAACAAAATCACATTTTCCACCAATTATTAAGAAAATCATGTTCATTATGGCTCCTATTTCAGACATCAATGGGTGTACTCAAAATTGGGAAGTGTAAACTACATCATTCAGGCTATCATAGAATAATTGGCATCAAATTTTTATTTAAAGACAGCATGAAAAAATTGAATAAGCTCAGGAGTCAAAAGTGAGACAAAATATAACACATTCTTAAAGAAACCATTTATGAGTTGAAAACTTGGAAACATACTTCAAGCTTCAACAACCGCTTCCTTGAATCAAGTTCTTCTGGTGTAAATTCGGCCTGGCAATATCAAAACATAAGAGTAAGAAAATAAACTTAAAAACGAAGTAAAAGCAAATTCTCTGCAAATGAACAACATTAAGTAAACAATAACCTTCTGGTACGGTGTGATTTTCAGTAATTTGAAAAGGGTCAGAAGAGGATAAATTGTAGAGTCAATGTGTGTAGCATCCAACTTCCAGGAAACAGTATCAATATCTGAGAACACTGAGCGATGAATATAAAAGCTGCCAAATTGATAACCATTGATATCCATTAGCACTTTTGAATTCAGATGAGTCTACCTTAGGAACACAAACCCCACAATAAATACAGAAAAAAAGAAAACTTATCATCACTCTACCTAACATAAAGAAGTATTTCTTGCATCATGTGAAGGTTTCCTGGTGCAGCTACACACCGTCCAAGAACTTTAACTTTCCGGGAGTCGACAAGTGGAACTACACATTTAGCCCACTCCATTGGTAGCCTACCAATCTAAAAGTGATCACAACACAAATTTTACATCAGAACAGATTGTATAATGAGAATCATATGATTCAAAGTTCAAACTACCATCATCACATACCTCTCCATTTCGTTTAGTTGAGAAGCGAACAATCCATTGCACATTATATCTTGAGCTTGAAGAAGGAAACGAAAAATCAACAATTTCGTTATCTCCCAATTTATTCCCCTTGGTGGTGGACATGGCTGTGACTACAGTCCCCCCTACCAAAAACCAATCAGGCTCAACAGAGAAATCCCCATCTTCAACCTTGCATTTCACATCATTAGACAAGACTCCATTCTTCTGTTTGCAACTTGAATCATAGAAACTCACTCTTGGCTTGCTCGAAACCAGCTTCGGAAATGTTACACTCCCAGAGCTTGCTTCTTTTGCTGATGGTACACTGTTTTTAAACTCCATATCGGTTTCTTTCACTCTCGCATTTGCTTTAGAACCTGATTGTTGAATCGTCTCAACCGGTTCCTCCTTTACTGCAGCCAGGTTTTCCTTGAGGATTTTGCAACACTCTTCATCACTAATCACTTTCGTGTTCGTCAGTTTAAGAACCTCCTCGAATGTTATTTTAGACGTACCGATCACTTTTGGTGCACCCTTTTGCTCGAACCCTAAACCGGGCTCCTCCTTCACTTGGACCGTCGGTTTCGCCATAGAATCATCATCCTGCATAAACTGGGTCGAAACTCGAGCACCGGTGCTAGTCGCCGTCCGTACAACGGACAATGGACGGGCCAAAAACCCAGGGTTTTCGATAATGTATTTGATTACCTTATCTGGGTCACCGCCGTTCCTCGACAGCGTCCTTTCAATGAAGGATTCCGACAACTCGGTGCCGACCGCCGATCGGACCTTGTTGATTTTGTCTTCTAGAATGCCGTTTTGCCCCATGTCGTAAATCGGGCGAAAAGGGGGTTTTGGAATTGTGCTGAATAGGGTGATTAAGAAAGTTGCAGAGTGAAGGAAACTGTCAAAGCATTTGAATTGGTGGCTGATTCAAACAAACAATGAGGAAGACGAAAGGTGAAATGTGGATTGAAGTTTGAAGGGTTTAGTGTTTGGGTTTTTGTCCATAAATGCTTGAGTTCGTTTTGGCGGCAACGAGTATTTGTAGGCTCAACTTCGCGGTCTTTTTTTTCTACGCATAGCCGATTATTGGGCTAATCGGAAAATTTGCGGGAAAAAGAACCGGCAAAATGGTGAAAATTAAAATATTTTGTTGCAAAATTTCCTTATGTTTCTTATTTAGTTTTTACATTATCGTTGTTATGTTTTTTTTTTTAACCATTTGACTCGTAATTACTTTTTTCCCTTGTTTGTGAACTTGAAATTGCTTGATTTTACATATATATATATATATATATATACCTACCTCGATATTCATTTCCATTAGAATATAGGTGATTTTTTTTAATGTAAAATAAACTTCATAATTTTTCAATCCCACATTATTAATAAACTTCATATATGCACACATCACTTGCAAAATATAAACCAAAATTTTGAAATGAAATCCTTTCAAAGATTGAAGAACGTTTGAGAACAAAGAATTGAATGAACAAAAGTTAAAAATAAGATGTAGATTTTAGAATTGGTAAAGAAATGATAAAAATAATCATTTTTATAGATAGAATTAGGGGTGATAATGAAAACTGAAACGACAAAATCGAACCGAACCAAATCGATCTATTATATTGGTATGGATTTTTCACATAATATTGGACATAATGATTTTTATTTGGAAAAAACCGAAAGTTATTTAATCGGATCGGTTTCTATTTGTAAAAACCAATAAAAATCGAACCGAACCAATATTAATTTATTTACTTTCATTTTTATATTTATATGTTAGTTTAACTTTTTATTGGTAAATGACGGATTATTTTTGTTTAATTTAATTATAAATTATGAGGATATTTTAGGAAAACAACATTAAAATATGGATTGGAAGTAAATAGTAAAAAAAGAATTAAACCATAGGAGAACTGAATTGAAGAAAATCGAACCAATGATTTTATCATTTATTGGACATCGGTTCGGTTCCTCTTTTTGTGAAATTAATTGGATCGGATCGGTTCTCGGTTTGACCTAAAAAGTCGAGGAAAATCGAATCAATGGTTTTGCCTTTTATTGGACATTTGGTTTGGTTCATCTTTTTGTCAAATTGATTGGATCAGTCGGTTCTCGATTTGACCTAAAACCGAAGAAAATCAAACCAATATCACACCTAGATAGAATGAAGAGTTGACAAACCTTTTAAATTCTATAAAATTTATAAAAGTGAATTATTTTATTATAATTATAGTTAATAAAAAGATTAACCTGTGCAAAAAAACCTTTTCAATTCCAATTTCTTAGATTTTTTAAGTTGGTTGTGGTTATGTAGTTCATTAATTATGTTTATTGTGGTTAATTATTATTTATTATAGTTGGTTGTGGTTATGTAGTCTTTTTTTTTTTTGAAGGAGGCTTTGTAGTCTATTAATTATGTACATTGTGGTTGTTATTTTCTTATTATAATCAAAAGAATTTTTAGGGGGTGTTTGGCCGTTGAGTAAAAATTTTGCAGAATAGTATAATATGATAAAAAATTTGTAGAATGGTATAAAATATAGAAAACCAATATTTAGAGTGGAGGTATAATATGTGGGTAAACCACAAAGAAGATTAATAAATAAATAAATAAAATGAAAAACTTCTATTTTCTAGGCGTCTCTCAAAGAATGTTCGTTAATGTTTTTCAATGTAGAAACTAGAAAATCGCTAAAACAAAATGCCACACAAATAAAATAATGGTGGACGTAAACCGGCGTGGTTTGTTTGATATCGATAGGTGTGCTTTCGATGAAATCGGACGGTAAAAATTATAACAATCTTGTCGATGAGTCTCAATTAAACCCGCAACCCAAACGCGAGTACAAGCTGGCGGTCTGGACCAAGCTAACCCATACCGGCAGGGCAAACGTCCCTTGGGGATTTAAAAAAAATCTTTTACGTTTTCATTTTTTTTGTTGAGTGCAGAGAGATCTTTTACGTTTTGAGTTCTAGAGAGATCTTTTGCGTTTAATTTTGCTTATTGTGGCCAAATATTTTATTTCTATCAATTTTATCGTGGTTTGTAATTTAAAATGTGGTTTAAAGGGAAAATCGTCAAAAATATAATTTATACTTTAAGGGTATAATCGTCAAAAAAAAAATTTAGATTATATAGATAGATAGATAGGTGTTAGATTTAAGATTTTATTTTATTATTTATTTATCACTAAAGTGCTTGATCATGGTTAAATGGCAATGTCGATTAAACGTTCAATTTTGTTTCTCTTACCTATTTAACATACATATTCAACAATTTACAAAATTCATGAATCTATCCGGGATAGAAATGAAAGCTTAATATTTCATTAGATGTAAATTAAAAAAAAAAAATTAGTACAAGTTGGAGGATGGATTCACCCGTAACCATGGTGTTGAACTGAATTACTACTAAACAATAAAACGACCACCAACTCTTTTGGTTAAATTTAGAATACATCATGCGTGAACTATTAAAACAAATGAAAAGTTAAATATGCTTAGCTCATTATTATTGAATAAAATTGCAAGATACAAGATTAATCAATAATATCTTGCAAGATTAATCGAAAGGGATGGTAGTTTATTGGTTTCATTATTTAGTGGTAATTGAGTGGTAAGTAGCGCCTTGTGATCTTTGTTCCGTAAATTGTACTAAAAAAATTGCAAGATTAAAATTGTAAAGTTCAAATTCCAACCTTCAGCCAACAAGGGCAACAGCTTAACAACATCAGTATATACTTAATGATAAAAAAATCTTAGGTTCGAGTCTCTCCACCCCTAATTGTTGTATTCTAAAAAAAAAA
>JBBMKA010005304.1:0-11707 GCA_037833695.1 Sechiopsis laciniata | reverse complement strand
GGATATGTGTTCACTCTTGCTAGCGGAGCTGTAAGCTGGGTTTCAAAACTCCAATCGGTTGTGGCTACATCAACAACTGAAGCAGAGTATGTTGCAGCTACACAAGCTAGCAAAGAGGCAGTATGGTTAAAAATGTTAATGGATGAACTCGGACACGAACAGAAGAATATTTCTCTATTTTGTGATAGTCAGAGTGCCTTGAATCTTGCAAGGAATCCAACTTTCCATTCCAAGTCAAAACATATTCGAGTGCAGTACCACTTCGTTCGTGAGAAAGTAGAGGAAGGAACTATAGATATGCAGAAAATTCATACAAAAGAAAACCTAGCAGATTATCTGACAAAGGCAGTCAATGCTGACAAGTTTGACTGATGTCGATCCTCAAATGGCCTAGCAGAAACATAAGTAACATGGAGATGGCAAGGAAGAAATAACAGTGTGGAGATTTATTGATGGATCAATCAAATCTCCAAGTGGGAGATTGTTAAACATTATGGCCCAAAAGGAATTTAAGCCCAAAGAAAACTCTAGAATCCACTCAATTATCCTAATGCTCAAGGAAATTCTAGAACTTATTTTGGGAAGAAATATCTACTCATTCTTATCCAAAGTAAAGTTGTGGCAAAATCATGGCCACATGATCTACTTAATCACCAAGAAAAAATGTGGACCATTGGATCATACTTGGAGCCCAAGTTTATGAGTAGTATAAATAGGTGATGCCATTAGTTGACAAACCATACCAAAATCATCCAAGACTTCCCACATCTAAAGTGAGGTTGTGAGATAAAAATAGAGAGTATTTTCTCCTTGTAAGAAAGCTTGTTGTTTCTTTGTAGAGATAAGGTTTGTAACTCCTATTTTTGTAATAAAGTTCTTCTATCTTTGTCCGTGGTTTTTATCCTAATTTGTTTAGGGGTTTTCCACGTAAAATCATTGTGTCAATCTTTCTCTTCTTCTTCTTCATTTTTATTGTTATTCTCAATCTCTTTTAGCTGCGACCCTGCTCTATTCGTGTAAACAATCATAACAAATTTATGGGTCCAAAGTTTCAAATTGCATCCCTAAGGAGCGGGAAGCTCTCCTTCGATTCAAGAAAAGTTTTGATGATACTTCTGGTTCGCTTAATAACTTCATGGAATTATGATAATAACAATAATGGATTAAATTGCTGTCTTTGGGATGGAATTTCTTGCAATCACATTACTGGTCATGTTACAAAGATTGATCTCCGAAACAATTATTGCGAGGTTGACTTCCCATCCCCTTCTGATTATACAGCTTTACGTAACAATTCCATTGACTCTAGTTTGTTTTAGTTTAAATACTTAAATTACTTGGATTTAAGTTGCAATTATTTCAACTCTAGTCAAATTCCCAATTTTTTTGGTTCCATGCTTGAATTAAGTTATCTTAATCTTTCTTATGCATCATTTGTTGGGAATGAACCTCCTCACTTAGGAAACCTTACTTAATTGGGAGTTCTTGATTTATCACGTGATACATTATTTTCTAAGGATCCAGAGTTGCACATTGATGTTGTTAAGTGGATATCTCACATTTCTTCCTTACCCCATCTTGGCTTGGATGGGATGAACTTTTCAAAAGCTTTGAATATGACACAAATGCTCACTTCTCTTCCTTTATTGTCGTCCTTATCATTGAGGTCTTGTAGTCTTCAAAACATCCATTTGTCTTCGGATTCCTTCAATTCTTCGTTTGTTACTAGAGTTCAACATCTAGACTTGTCGTATAATAACTTCCACGGTCCAATTCCTAGGGCTTTCGACAACATGACTTCTTTGATATTCCTAGACCTTTCACAAAATGATTTCACTACCATTGAAGGCGGACTTAAATCTCTCATTGGAAACCATTATCGCCTTAAAGTATTTATTTTTGGTACAATCTTGGTGGAAATAATTTGTTTGGAAGTTATAAAAATGAATCCATGGGTTGTCGCAGCTATGATCTTCAAGAACTTGACTTTGCAGCCACATCTAATTAAGACAAAATTCCAGAATGGTTAAGTAAGTTTAAAAACTTATAGTTTCTTTATCTTATAAAGAATTCTATTTATGGTCCAATTCCTGCTTCACTTGGAAATTTATCAAGTCTTGAATATTTAGGTCTTTCGATGAATGCTTTAATGGGAACAATTCCCACCTCATTTGGAAGATTAACGAACTTGAGAATTATATCTTGATCAAAATAGATTGGAGGAAGTGAGGGATGAATATTTTGTCCAACTTCAAAATTTGAAATTGTTGGCCATAAATGACAACTTGCTCAAAGGTGTTCTTACCGAAATTGCTTTTGTGAATCTCACTCATTTGCATACCTTATCGTTTGGGAACAATGCACATCTTTTGTTAGATATGAAATCCAATTGGGTTCCTCCCCTTCAATTGCAAAATCTTGACGGACGTTCATGTATCGGTTGTTTTGGAATTGAGTTTCCTCAATGGCTTAGAACACAAAAAGCATTAGTTATATTGGATTTACACAACATGAGTATATTAGGTGCTTTACCAACGTGGTTAATGGGCCAAAATCTCACTATTTTGGATCTTTCGCTCAACCAAATTGTGGGAGCACTTCTAACGAGCATGAGTGATCAAATGCCTAATTTGGAATCGTTGACTTTAAGTGACAATCTTATTAATGGTTCTTTACCACCGTCACTTTGCAAATGGAGTAGTTTGAAATATTTGGATCTTTCAAACAATTGGCTATCTGGAATGGTTCATGGTTATTTGGTGAATTCAAATTTGTATATTTGTCATCAAACAACTTTTCAGTCTCCATTTCATATTCACAGATAAACGATTCTTCAAGTGTTCAACAACTCTACTTAAGATATAATAATCTTGAAGGATTCATGCCAATTGTGTTGAAAAATTCTCGATATTTGGAAATTTTAGATCTTGAAGGAAACAAGTTCTCTGGAAACATTCCCATATGGATGGGCAATAATCTTGAAAATTTGATAGTTCTAAGACTAAGAGGTAATTTGTTTAATGGTACCATTCCTTCAAATCTGTGCACGCTCATACATTTACAAATTTTGGACCTTGCACATAACCAATTACAGGGAAACGTTCCATCAAATCTTAGCAACTTCCTTATAGTGGCAGGAAAAATGATAACAAATAAGGATTTCAACTTTTGTCCGTATACTTCGTATAACTGCGGTACAATTGGAAATTTTTTTGGCCAGTCTATCAAATCAAGTTACTTCAATTACTCCTTGTCTCAAATAAGATTAATAAAGAATATAGACCTTTCCAAAAACTACTTGGTAGGTTGCATTCCAAATGAGATTATCATGCTCAAAGGGTGAAAAAAAAAAAAAAAAAAAAAAAAAAAAAAATATATATATATATATATATATATATATAGAACATGCACTAATTTGTTGTTTTAAATTATGTGTCTTGTAGTTCAACAACGGCCCAAACACATTCACTCAAACTGATATTGATAAGATACGAGTAGAATGGACAGAATTCATAGCTAGACATATGATACGAAGATAGTACATACAGAGAAATAAATTACTTGAACGTAGTTTAAATTTTAATTGAATAGCTTGATGCATGTGACTGTACAATATAGATTCTGGAGGGGCGAAGTCCCATTTATTGCATCCTGGATTTTGGATTTGTCATTATGTTTATATACAGGTGGAGTTTGTACAGGTAATTTTGTTTGGGAATCGCATTATTGCCCTGTTATGCTGCCTAAATTTCGGTAGCATATATTCATTATTGTGTTTAGACATGCATTATGTGTTTATATTCTTCTTAGAAGTTAGAATGAGGGGCTTAAAAAGTTTAGAATTGGTTTAGAAATGTGTTAACGATCATTTCAAGTCAATATGTTTTTTTTTTTTTTTTTATAAAGTAGAAAGACTTTTAATGGTGGGCACAACACACACACACACACACACACACACACACACACACACACATATATATATATATATATATATATATATATATTTTTTTTTTTATAAAGTGATAGATCTCTTGTTGGTAGTTTCATATTTCCCATTTTTTTTATAAAGTTTAATGACTTTTAATGGCGGACACAATAAATATGTGTCATTTTGAATAAACTAATAATGTCTTTTAATGGCAGGCACAAACGATCTGACCATTTCAAAATAACCCGAGACCTCTTTCGGTTTCTGTTTTTTTTTTTTTTTTAAAAAAGAGGAGTTTTGGTGGCGGGCACGTGCGTGTATGCCTTCGAAGGCTTTTGGTGGCGGGCACGTGGGCTCGCCTTCGAAGGCTCTTGGTGGCGGGCACGTGCAAGTGCCATGGAAGAGTTTTGGTGGCTTTCATCTTTGGTGGCGGGTAAGGCCCGACATCGTTTCTTTCCCTGCCACCTAAAGCCTTTGATGTCAAGGCTATGCCCGCCATTGTCTGTTAATAAAGGCGGGTCATGCCCGCCATCTTTGATCATTTTTCTACTAGTGCGAAAAGATACCCTTGGGACCATGGGTTTAAGTAAGACAGTCATCGCAAAAAGATGTGATGGTCAACCATGAAGATGAAATCAACTGCCAAGCGATTTTCTCTATGTCAAATAGGAGGCGATAGAGGGTACAAGACCAAGAGTTAACAACCCAACAACCCAAGGCTTCAGCCAAGATTTGATCCTTACAACTGCTCAAAGAAAAAAAGAAGAAGATATCTATCTTTGAGGGGGCCTTCGCCAGTCCAATTATGATGCCAGAAAAGGCACTTTTGGCTATTGTCCATTTTCCAAAAATTAAAGGCGTGAACATGCGAGAGTGTTCACACAAGATTTCTGGAGAAATTTTGATTCGTGGAGTTGAACTTGTGTTTTGAGATGATTTTGTGCGAAAGTGGTTCATTCTCTATGAACTTGTGTTTTGAGATGATTTTGTGTGAAAGTGGTTCATTCTTTATGATTTGATCATCTGATTCGTTCCCTTTGAATGTATGTTCTTGATTTGAAGAATAAGATGCACGTTCTTCGTATTTGGTTGCTTGTTTGTTGAATTGCTTGACTTTCGAAGTGGTTTTAGACTTCAAAGGCTGTTTGATCCTTGAAAATTTGGAGAGTCTTTAATTTGGTGGAATTCTCTATAGAGCTTCAAATTTCTGAAACCTTCAAATGAAGAAGAGCTTCTCTATTTATAGAGCTTTAATGCACCATGGGCTTCGGCCTTGATGAGCCTTTAGGCCTGGCCCTTGTGTGCTTAGACTCTTTGGTTTGGTTCACTAAAAGAACTTTGATCTGGTTTAATTTTGACCCAAATTCGAGATAAACCAACTTTTAACCCGATTTAATTTTGAGTAATATTGTCTCAAAATTTAATTTAATTGATTTCACTATTAAATTTGAGATAATGACGAGACGATTTATGACTGGTCAGTCAACAGAGAGTATTTAGAAATATGAAACATAGAAGACCAACTACTAGTGTATTAATTTACTCGAGCACGGAAGTAAATCAAAATTCAGGCAAGTATATTTAGCGTCAATAACCTGCTTCATAATGCCTATGTCATAAAAAATAGGGCAAGTTAGGGAAACGTCTACTTTTTGAGAAAATAAACACCAAATGTCTACTCATTATTCCCATTTAAATCTATGTCTAAATCTAATATTCTAGAATTTAGTAATTAAATGATTATATTGTAAATGGCATTTGTACCCTTTTATGTATTTATTTCCTTTATTTGTTTGATATTCCCATTATAGATAGCACCTAACTAACTCTTTTAAAATCTCAATAAAAAAGGATTAAGATTATAACGTTCAAAATAAAAAATATACGGAAGTAAAAAATACGTTGAAGGTTTAAAATAAGAAATTTAAAATAACTCTCGAAATCCCTTTCAGCCATTTACATATGCGTACGTGTGTTGACATTACTTGGTGGTTGGAATTTTTAATTGATATAAACAAAAATTAAGACCAAAATGAATGCTTACCTGACATGCAGACCGATTATCATTATTTTGCAGGTATAGAGTTTCACATTTTTTAGTTTTGAGACCATTTGATGTCCTTGTAAAACTACAAAGAGACAAAGCTAAAAACCTATCCATCTCCCCTTTGAAGGAGCACGTCTGATTACATCCACTGGCGTGTCTGAGTTCCGTCCTCTTCCACACGAGCCATCTCCTTTCCGAAGAAGCACATTTAACTACATCCATCGGCATGTCTAAGTTCCGTCCTATTCCACACCATAAGAGGCGAGCTTCCTCACAGACGTGTTTGAGTTCCATCCTCTTCCACACCACCAGCGTGTCTTATTTCTGTCCTCTAAGTGACACTTCTCCTACCAAGAAATTTGGTAAGTCTACATGATATTACTCACAAACAAATATCTTATTTCTACTCTTTCCATCTTCAATCTGTGACAGCCCAACTCTCTACATCTTCAAACGGTGACAGTCCGACTCTCTACATCTTCAAACTGCACTACATCTTCAAACGGTGACAATCCGACTCTCTACATCTTCAAACTGCAGTTTGGATCTAAGTTTTTAATTCATTTTGTGTCACCCAAATTGGTAAATTTCACTCACAGGTCAGCTCAAAAATATAAATTTTTCCTTTTTTGGTAGAGTCATTAACAACTCCAACCGATGCTAAAATAAGAACCACACAAAATAAAACCAAAGAAAATCTTTGCCATATTTGTGCACAAGAGTGAAGCATTTTTACCTTTCCCAAAACTACTTCAATGACATGACTTTATAAGTAAAATATCAAATTGGACGAAGAAGAAAAATTGTGAAACTAACGAACCAACCTTGATGAACAAACACATGTGAGTTGTGGATTTCCCTTGGGAAAAAAAGAAAAGAAAAAGAGCAGTAGCTTGCAGAATGATGAGGTTCTTGCAGCTTTTGATAGATGGAATCCTACCGTGAATCTTGATAGGTTGAATTGCAAAGGAATGATGAACGATCACTTGATTGCAGTGGTGTGGTTGAAGATCGTCTGCAAATTATGATATATCGAATTGGTAATGGGAAAGGATTTATCAACGATGAAATTGGTGTGGATGGTTCTGTTATATATTTTAAATGTTGATATCTTTTGTAATTGGAGATTTTTTTTTTATTGAACGTTAAATGAGAATTACTAATATTCGTATATAATATCCAACTTTGAAATAAAATCTAACGTGAAAATTGTTGAATGAAAAGATTTGAGATTAAATATTTAATTTTTTTAATGGTTTAAATTGGAATAGAAATAAAGAATATTCAGAAGTGGTTGTGGAGAATAAACAACCTCCATGATTTTAGTGATACATTCCTAGTTTTGGGAAAATTTAACCACCTTATTTTCCTTACAAACTTGGAAAAGAGGAGGGTATAATGGGGAGGAAAAAATCCACTCACTACCTCTAGATAAAAAAAAAAGACATGGAATTTAACATTTAGAAAGGGTAAACATCTCATATTTTATTTTTTCAAAACTAGACATGCTTTACTATTTCTCTAAAAAATATACCTCCATTACCATTTACAAAGAAGTCCAACATTGATATCACCCATTTTGTGGAAGCCAAGCCCACCGAGCTCATAGGTCGATTGACAATATCTCAATGAAGGAGATGAGAACCACACTCTTTTTAGCACCTTCCCATATGAAACCAAGAATAAGTTTTTCAATACTTTTATGAATCTGTCAGGAGCTTTGTAAAGAGAAAACATATATGTTGGAGTATTGGAGAGGACAGATTGAGCAAGTGTTAACCTGCCTCCTGTAGATAAGTATTTGTACTGCCATTGACTAAATTTTCTTTGAATATTATCGATGATCTTGGACCAGAAACCGTAAGTGGAAGGGTATCCCCCCAAAAGCATATCGAGGTAACATATCAAGAGATGAACAATAGGATATCGCGATGGCCAACAGAACAGAGGCATCAATATTTAATCCGAAAACGGATGATGGATAAAATAAATATATGCATATATAATTATGAAACACTTTGTGTATTTTATTGAGTAATCAATTAATTAGTTTTGAAATGATTTAAATACTTTCGCACATATTTATCCCAACCCTTTTCTTTAGTTTGAAAATTCATGGTAGTGGTGTTAAAACTTAAGGATAATTCTCTCATTTTTGCAAACAACAATTTAAAAATAATAAGGGTTTAGAATTTTTCTATTATAAAAACGAAAATGGGGTTTTATATATGTATGGAGTGGTGGGGGGGGGGGGGAGAAAATAAGAGCCCCCCCCCCCCCCCCCCATCTTTTTCTCCTCAAACCCACCTTAAATCTATTTCTTATTTCTTAGTTTCACGAAGCTAAAGAGCTTCGTTTGAGATTCCGAGACCAGTTCCGTGCTCAGGACGTCGAGGGCTTCGAAACAAGATAAGGTTTGCTGGTTTTAATGGAGTTTTCCGGTGAGGGTTTTTGAAACCCGTTTATTATTTTCGTAGTTTCGTGGAGCTAGAGAGGTCCGTTCACGATTCTGAGACCAGTTCCGTGCTCAGGGCGATGAGTTGAAGAGAAAGAGGTATGACCCGTCCCTTTCTGTGGCGGAGCGTCGTCGATCGCCACTACCACCACCTTTTTCTGGTGGCACGCCGTTACCTCAGTTTTCTATCCTTATTCGTGTGGTGAACTCTATTTTAGTTTGTTGTGCTTCGTTTGTTAGTTTCATTGATTTCTATTCATGTTTCATCGTTTAGGCGACTCTCGAGATTCGTTGCTTTGGCTCGTGGTTTAGCTTAGTGGTTCGGTTGAGATGTTGGGAAGGTAGGGAGTTTCATTATGATCGGGGTTTGTGGCTTAAAAGCATGTGAATAGTGGCATGATAGGATTTACGAGAATTGAATGTTGGATGACTTGTCACTTGTTTGTGTTAGTGTTATGACTCATTGTTTGAACTGATTATTACTCGTGATAGCATAGAATCGTGGTGTAGTTCGTCAATTGTAAAGTCTCTGTTTGCTGTGCCCATGTGATCCCCGAATTGTACCTTTTTCTCGTATACGTGATGAACTATTTATTTGTTTAATGTTTCGATTGACTAGATTGCCTTGAGTTTATGCATGTTTCAATGTTTTTGTTCCATCTATGTTCAACTGTATATGTGCTACAATGATTATATGCTTGGTTTCTCTATTTTTATCGCCTATAGGAGCAGCTAGCTCACCCTTACTAGGACTCGTGTTGTGTGATCAATATAGTGTTATTGATGTGACTCGCTAGTACCCTTAGGAATCGAGCGAGGATATGGATCCTCTTTACTTCGAGACATGTGGTTGGACTGCACTAACCTACAGGTTGACTCTTACATTCGACCAAGGGGTCGGATCTCATCTAGGTGTCACATTTTGTACGGAACAACAAGTTCCTTCGTTGTTGAGTGCACGTTGCGGGTTGCACCAACCCGAGTGAGGCGGTTGCACTCGCATAAGCTAGGCTAGATTTCGTGTGACTCTAATGCTAGTTATATCTCTTTGTTATACTCGTGAAACCCCATATTCCTTGTGTATGGTTTCACTTGTTTTCCCGTTGTCGTACGTGGGAAGGAGAGCCACTCATGACTCCCTTGAACCCGACACCTATTGTAGCGACCCAGTACGTGGGAAAGAGAGCAGTCATGACTCGCTTGACCCCGACACCTACTAGAAGAGGTTACTGGGATAGATGATGGCTTGTCGGTGAGCCTGCATGCATTATGGGATGTTGTATGCAGGCAGGTCGGTCCTCGCATGCTGGGGTTAGCAAATGGCGCTCCTAGCCCGAGGTTTAGGGACCCTGCAGTTTCCCTCACTCGTGGCTCTCTTTGACAGGGTCAGGTGATTTTATCGGCATTCAAGTATTCCCTTATTGACACGACTTGTGTGTTGTTGTCTTGACCCGAGGTTTAGGGATTCTTTGTGTTTTCCTCACTCGTGGTGGGTCCCTGATAGTGGTCAGGCTACCCCGAGACATTTGTGTATGTCTCTGCAACGCAGTATAGGACGTGTCCGGACCCGAAGTCTAGAGATCCTGTGTGGTTCCCTCACTCGTGGTCCTTACCGACAGTATCGGGTGACTTTATTAGTATTCCTGTTGTCCCTTCTAATATGCTATTAGAATGGCGCAGCAGACGCGTGGCGGGTCCCTAACAGTGGTCAGGCTACCCTGAGACATTTGTGTATGTCTCCACAGTTGCAGTTTGGCAGATCCCTGACAGTGGTCAGGCTACCCCGAGACATTTGTGTCTGTCTCCACGGTTGCAGTTTGGTAGGTCCCCGACAGTGGTCAGACTACTCCAAGACATTTGTGTATGTCTCCGCGAGCACGGCGTGGCGGGTCCTTGACAGAGGTTAAGCTACCCTGAGACATTCTTGTATGTCTCCGCTGATGCAGTTTGGCGGGTCTCTGACAGTGGTTAGGCTACTCCGAGACAATTGTGTATGTCTCTGCAGACACGGTATGAGACGTGTCTCGACCTGAGGTTTAGGAAACTTGTGTGTTTTCTTCACTCGTGGTCTTCCCCTAACAGTGGTCAGATGATTTCTCAGCATTTAGCTATATCTTTGCTCACAGCTTGCACGACGTCGTTTGACATTGTTTCCTCTTGACTGGCCTGGGGGTCGGGCACGCATGTGTGAGACACTTAGCTTTAGTTGTCGTACCTTCTAACTTGTTTCTGTTTGCATGCTTAACCCCATGGTGGGTCTCCTTACTGGGTATATTTCGATATACTTACCCCTTACATTTTTAGGTACTTACCCACCCCGAGGTGGCTAGGTTGAGAGCTGCATCGATCATGGACACGGTGTCGTTATTTTCCAATCCGCATTACTTTTAACTGTATTTCGTTTTGAATTATTAGGATCTCGAACGATGTTTTGTATATTTTCGAACTATCAGTACTGTTTCATGATTTTACGAGGTTTCGTTGGAAAATGCATGTGGTTACTAAATTGATTTTGAGGATTTTAATATGCATGCACCCGTAATACCCCATTAAAATATTTTAGGAAGTTGAGTCGTTACAAATTATATTATAAATAAAAATATACTTTAAAAATAATAATAAATTCGAGTCAGCTTAGGTCAACTCAAATTAATTTTAAGTTAATTTAGGAACGAATTCATCTGATGAAAATTTTATTTATATTCAATTCAATACAACTACACTTAAAAAATTTAATAACTCAATCCAATCTATCAAAATAAATTGTTGGAGTTTTGAGATTGGTAGATTTTTTGAACACTCCTACTCAAGGTATGAGAGGGAGAACTGGTGGGCCAAACAAAGTTTTCACCACTACCCCACACCATGCTCACAAAATGAGATTTTTTTTGTTGACAATTATTATTTTTATTTTTTTTTAAAATTATTATTAATTTTTATTTTTTTGACAAAGTTGAAAATTAAATTAAATTAAATTTAAGAGCCTCAAAAAAAAAAAAAAAATTTAAAATTTGAATTGCCTTAAAAGTCTTTTAATGGTCTTACGGACATTACTTTCGGTGGACATAGTCTTTTTTTCTTTAATTATATGGGTGATCACCACTCCTCAATAACCTTTCGTTTTTTTTTTTGTAGTAAACAACCACTATTAACCCCCCTTTAACCATTCTTTAATCCCACTTCAAATTTGTATTTTTTTTTCAAATTCTATATTAAATTTCATCAAACTTATCTTTTAATTTCGGCTAACATTAATATTAAAATATATATTTCTAAA
>JBBMKA010005303.1:0-11707 GCA_037833695.1 Sechiopsis laciniata | reverse complement strand
AACACGAATTAAATACTACTCGAACAGCTGCACTAACTAATTAACCAACACATGCTCGGGAAAGGAATTACCCTAAACCGAACACAAGGCGGCTCTGCTACAGAACCTCACCGAAGGTAAAGGCGAAGCTACAAATGGCTGAGTGTAGAGCTGAACTCGGTAGGATGGACGAGAAACTGCGAGGCAGCGCCGACAAGCAGTTCGCTGTGGCGAAGGCTCGCTGAGGCGAAACTCCAAAGACGAACGCTGCATAAATGCTTGGCTCGGTCAAGCGAATGGACAAGGAATTGACACGGTGCGTTCGCAAACTCAACTAAATCGAACAGGCTGGCTGGCGATTGCGGACGAAGAGAATCTGAGTGAGGCGAAGTTGCAACGCGATTGGATCTGGTCGGCTGTGGCGAGGCGAGGGTGTGCGGTAGGCCAGCGGCTGAGCGAACTGATCGACGAATGAGAAAGGAAGAGGTCACCTAGGCTGGCGAACTTGGCTGCTGCTCTGGCAAAGGCGACAGGTTTCGGCGAAGGGGAGAAGGAAAAGTGAATTTTGCGATTTGGGAGAAAAGAGAGAAAATGAGAAAAATGTGAAATTAGAGAAATGGCTGGGTATTTATATGTCTTGGCCAAAAGGGAAGGGTTTAACAAGGTTGAGGCGGTTTCGGCTTCGAGTCCTGGCGAAGCTACCGTTTTCTTTCTTTTTCTTATTTAATCAAACAAAGGCTCCAAACTTCTCAAATAACAACGCTAGCCCTGGGGACCTGAAACCGAAATCAAAACTCGAACTCAGCAATTAACAGAACCGTCTTGAAACCCTGATTAATTACGAGACTACCCCTGAAGGCAAAATTACCAAAATACCCTAGAGGCTCAAACTGCCCTAACGGCCCAACCGAACAAATGAAAAAGAAACTGAACATACCTGGAGAACTGGAATGGAAAACTAGGCCGTTACAGGGTAACTCCTTCCTGAGCTTTGTGTTAGATGCTTAGTTTCGTGCAGCTGTTCGATTAATATTTAATTTGTGCTTGTTAATTATTATTTTCTAGGTTCGTGTTGGTTCAACAGCTCAAGGAGCACCATTTATTTGTTGTCTTTTTGCTTGTTTTCTAGGTAAGGATTTCTTACCGGGGTTGTGTGGGCCGTACGTGACTTCTTTGATTGTATTCTTGTTGCATGTTTACTATTTACGAGCATGTTTAGTGGATAGGATTATATGTTATTTTGTTCTACTAGCATGATTGTTCCTGTTTCCACATGTTAGTGCCATGCTAAGTTTGTTCTTCCAACATGCTTTGATTCCTCTTTTAAACTTGTAGTGCCATGCTAGGGTTTTTATGTTGTTGAGCATGTTTGATTGATAGGGAATAGGGTCGAGTATTCTTATATAGAACTTGTCAGGTTGTCATCATCCACAGGCTGAAAGCAGACATAACGTACTTTGTCCCCATAGGTCGGGATCAGCAAGGACAGGTTCTCGCCCCTGACAGTCAGGTGTGGTCTAGCTCACCACAACGACATAAGCCTAGTCTGTAGCCTGCTAGAGCGGAACCCTTCCAATGGTGCAAGCCTACCTTGGTCGGTTCTTACCTTCAGGCATCGGTGGTATTCAGGCTGTACAGTTGAGTGCTAAAGGCCTCGCACTACTGTAGATCAATGACACTACTTCCGAGTCGTTAGGCATGCGTACCTGGACCGACGTAGTTTGTCCTTAGGCCTCCACATTTACGTGGTCTGTAGCAATATGCAGTGTGCGCGCACACGAGTTAGGTGCTGGGAGGAGAGCTCCCTCGGGCTAATGTTCGTGAGTACACCATTCTTGTTCTGAGTTTAGAGCAAGACACTGGGTACTCTCTCGGATGTCCACGACCAGTTTGAAGAGATGGTCAGGACTAGCTTTTGAGTTGGTCACTTGGCCGAGGGTATGAGACTTCGAGGATATCTATTTGGGATAAGTTTTTGAGTTGGTCATTTGGCCGAGGGTATGAGACCTTCGAGGATATCTGTTTGGGATCAGCTTTTAAGTTGGTCATTTTGCCGAGGGTATGAAACTTTCGAGGATATCTATTCGAGATCAGTTATTGAGTTGATCACTAGGTCGGAAGTAAGAGACTTTCGATGACTCAGGAGTTGTATTGACAACTCAATCTAGGGATTCTGTGTTAGTAACTGTTTGCATGTATACTTGGATGCTAGATTAGATGTTGTTTCGTATTGTACCTCGGTTGGAGATTCTTACTGAGTGCCTTTGTACTCACCCTTATTTTTTGTGATTTTTCCACTAGGTTACTTGGGACAGCACCGAGACGGCTAGTGGAGGAGTTGAATGATCATGGGAGCTCCCAACGTCACTTTGCCTATGTTTTATGTTTTTATTTGATTCAACATGTAGTTGGACACGGAGTCCATAGGGGGATTTTGCATTATAATGTTTAAATTGTGTATGGATGTTTAAATAAAAATTACTGGCCAGGATTTTTGTTTTCTGTTTTAAAAGGTTTTAGTTTGGATGTTTTAATTTTAAAGGAAATTTTATTTACAGAGATGTCTCATTTATTTTTAAATGCTTGTATACTCACGCATGCTGAGTAAGAACCAGGTTTAGGGCCATTTTAGAGTCGGGTTCTTACAGTTGGTATTAGAGCTCATAGTCATAGATTATGTAGACTGACCTACTGAGATAGGTCATTGTCCCCATGATCATTAGCACTTCAACGGCTGTCAGGTATGTCAAAAGTTCTTTTGTTAAGGGTTTTATTACAGTACTGCATTTAGTATACATGTGTTACCTGTTCTTGGCAGTGAGGGTCCAAGTGAGGACTAACTCTTTGTGGTTTGAGTGTAGATCGCCAGTATGCCAGTCACACGTAGAGGAGCAGGGACGTCTAGTACTGCCAACTAAGGAGTTGGTACTGAGCCAGCTGTAGATGAGACCACGTCCAGGGTTGACCAGACCGGCAGGCCACCATTGGTCCCAACTGTTGATTTACCAAGAGAAGGGGTAAAGACTGCCTTACCTCAGAGTGAGACTCCTGGAGCAGGGTTCGCTTCGGCCATGAGAGAGATGATGGTCAGTTTATTGGCTCAACAGAGAGTTGAGACCCAGGCGCAGCTTGCAGCGCAGCGAGAAGAGTCTCGGGCACAGATAGCCCAGCTGACACAGTTGATCCAGCAGGCACCCCCAACTTCCCCAGTAGCCCTTGTGATCCCTCCAGGCGGGCAGAAGCCTATTGTTGGGGCAAATGATGTTGATGGAGCCGCCGAGTACGACAAGTGGCTTAAGGATTTCTGTAAGTGGAAGCCCAGTGAGTTTAATGCTTCTAAGAACCCGCTGGTAGCAGCGAAGTGGTTGGCCAGGATGGAGTATATCGTTCGGGTTATGAGCTGTCTGGATGTCCAGAGGCTGAGGTGTGCCACCCATGTGCTGACTGATACAGTAGTTTGGTGGTGGGAGTCTACGGATAGAGGCAGACCGATAGGGTCTCCACCAGCCTCATGAGAGTTCTTCAGAGTTGAGTTTCGAGCCAAGTATATCAATAAAGAGGCCTAGCAGGAGATGGCGGAGGCCTTCTCAAACCTTAAATAGGGGATTGACTCCATAGTTGGATATGAGAAGAAGTTTTCTGAGTAAAGTTACTTTGCTCCTAAGTTGATAGCCACAGAGGAGCTCAAGATAAAGAAGTTTGTTGGCAGGTTGAGGAAGGAGGTTGCTCAAGATGTTCGAGCACTCGCTATTTAGTCGTATACCAAGGTTGTAGCTTCAACCACCATTTATAATGCTAAGTACCTACCGGTACGAGCCTCTGATGCACCTGTTCAGACTGTTCAGTCGTATTCTGGTCAGAAAAGGAAGTTTGAGTCTTCTAGTGGTTCCCATTCAGGCGATTAGCAGCAGCGCCGCCAGGGCTAGTTTTGGGGAAGAGATCAGCGTTGACCTCAGCATTGATAGCAGGACCGCCAGCAGAACGCAGTTAGGCAGCCGCCCCTGTGTAACACCTATGGCAAGTCACATTATGGAGTTTGTGGAGCTTCGCCCTAAGCTTGCTACAGTTGTGGCAGGGAAAGGCACTTAGTAAGATTTTACCCTCAAGCCGGAGTAGTTAAAGGCATTCTTAGACAGCTTTTTCATTGTGTTCATAAATGATATATTGATTTACTCTAAGACCAGAGAGGACCATGCTTCACACCTAAGGAAAGTATTGATAGCTTTGAGAGAAAACTAGTTGTATGCCAAGTTCTCCAAGTGTGATTTCTGGTTGGAGCAAGTGGCTTTCTTTGGACACGTTTTTTTCTAAAGATGGCATTGCAGTGGACCCCACTAAGATTGAGGTAGTGAGTTCGTGGGCCAGACCGACTACGGTCGTAGAGATTCGCAGCTATCTGGGTTTGACAGGTTACTACTAGAGATTCGTGAAGGAATTTTCTGCTAAAGTAGCACCCCTTACTCGGTTGACGAGGTAAGGTATTGAGTTCATTTGGGATGCCAGTTGCGAAGAGAGTTTTGCTCTGTTGAAGGACAGTTTGACGTTCGCCCCAGTATTGTCCGTTTCGGAGGGAATTGGTGGTTTTGCAGTGTACAGTGACGCTTCCAAGTTTGGATTGGATTATGTTGTGATGCAGCATGGGAAGGTGATTGCCTATGCTTTCTGACTATTAAAGCCTTACGAGAAAAACTATCCAACTCATGACACGGAGTTGACAGCTGTTGTTTTTGCTTTAAAGATTTGGAGGCACCACCTGTATGGTGAGAGGATTTAGCTGTTTACAGATCACCAGAGCCATAAGTATTTCTTCACTCAGAAGAAGTTAAACATGAGACAAAGGAGGTGGCTTGAGCTAGACAAGGACTACGATTGTGAGATTTTGTTTCACCCGAGAAAGGCCAACGTTGTGGGTGATGCTCTGAGCAGAAAGACGTCGCACTCTATAGCTTTGTTGTGTTCTCAGATTCATTTGCAGAAAGAGTTCGAGTGAACCGGTATAGCGATGTTGTTGGAAGAGGTTACCGCCAGGGTAGCCTAGTTGACAGTTCAGCCGTCGATTAAGTAGAGGATCATTGATGGCCAGCTGAGTGATCCCAAGATGAAAAGGTTGATTGAGAGAGTTCAGGAGGATGGAGATTTTGACTTTGTTCTAGCACCAGATGGAGGTTTGATGTACAGAGGTCGATTGTGTGTTCCAACTGATGCCGGACAACGAGCCGAGTTGCTTATGGAGGCTCATAGTTCCTCGTTTACTTGGCACCTAGGGGTACCAAGATGCAGTAGGATCTCAAGCAGACGTTCTGGTGGATGGGTATGAAACGAGATATTTCAAAGTTTCTTAGCTAGTGTCTCACTTGCCAGCAAGTGAAGGCTCCCAAACAGAAACCGGTAAGCTTGTTGCAGCCGTTGAGTGTGCCTCAGTGGAAGTGGGAGGAGATATCGATGGACTTTATTTTTGGATTACCGCAGACGTCGAGAGGGTTTACTTAGATCTGGGTTGTTGTGGATCGACTGACAAAGAGTGCACATTTTATCCCCGGTAGAGTTAACTATACCGTGGAACAGTGGGCACAGTTGTTCTTGGACCACATCGTTTGGTACAATGGTGTGTTGGTAAAGATCATTTCAGATCGTGACCCTCGGTTCACTTCTCGCTTCTTGAGAGCACTCTAGAATTGGGAACTGAGTGTAGCTTCAGTACCACTTTTCACCCTCAGACAGATGGTCAGACAGAGAGGGTGAACCAGATTCTCGAGGATATGTTACGAGCCTATGTTTTAGACTCTCCAGGTAGTTGGGATCAGTACTTGTATCTGATGGAGTTCTCTTACAATAATAGCTATCACTCAACGATTCAGATGGCTTCATTTGAGGATTTGTATGGTAAGCGATGCACATCTCTAGTGTTCTGGGAAGAGGTTGGTGACAGACAGGTTTTGGGTCCTGAGGTGTTACAAATGGCTAACGACGCAGTGCAGAAGATCAGGGCTCGTATGTTTACAGTACAGAGCAGGCAGAAAATTACGCCGATATTCGGCGCGGAGACTTGGAGTTTGAGGTGGGCCAGCATGTATTTCTAAAAGTGGCACCGATGCGTGGAGTCTTAAAGTTTGGTAAGTGGGGCAAGTTGA
Organism: Sechiopsis laciniata; assembly: GCA_037833695.1. Lineage (NCBI taxonomy): Eukaryota > Viridiplantae > Streptophyta > Magnoliopsida > Cucurbitales > Cucurbitaceae > Sechiopsis > Sechiopsis laciniata. Next base: position 5,597 of record JBBMKA010005303.1, on the reverse strand, counting down.
GTCCCAAGTTTGTAGGGCTTTTTGAGATCCTTGAGCGGATCGGTTCAGTGGCTTATCGTTTGGCCTTGCCCCCGTCTTTGGCAGTTGTTCATAATGTTTTCCACGTGTCTATGTTACGTCAGTATATGGTAGATCCTTCTCACGTTGTGGACATTGAGTTGTTTGAGCTAAACGAGGATTTGAGCTTCAAGGAGAAGCCAGTGCAGATTTTAGCCCAAGATCACAAGACTTTGCATAACCAGGAGATTAACTTGGTTATGATTCAGTGGAGGAATTAGAAGACAGAGGAAATTACTTGGGAGTTAGAGGATGAGATGATGTAACGGCCCCGTTTTCCATTCCGGTTCTCCAGGTACGTTTGGTTACTTTTTCTATTGTTCGGTTGGGCCGTTAGGGAAGCTTGGACCTCTTGGGGTATTTTGGTAATTTTGCCTTCAGGGGTATTCTCATAAGTTTCCAGGGTTTTGGGGTTGTTCGGTTTAATTGTTAAGTTTGGGTTTTCCTTCGATTTCAGGTTTCCAGAGCTAGCATTACTTTTTGGGAGGTTTGGAGCTTCTGTTATTGATTTGGGAAAATAGAAGAAAAAGACGTCTTCGCCAGGACTCGAAGCCGGAACCTGGGAGGACACGTGTAGCGACCAGGTTCCTCCCTTCCTTTTGATGAGACCTAGGGGGTTTTAGCCGCATTCCTATTTCTTTTTTCATTCGTAAAAAGAGAAGCTCTTCTTCCTCATTCTCTCTTTTCTCTCCAATTACCGAGAACCCTATTGTCTTCTCCTTCGCCCAAGATCCCCAGCCGTCTGCCTTGCCCAGCTGCACGTGCATCCCTTCGTTTGCTCTTTTGCCGAGCCATAGCAGCAGCGCCACGCCCCAGTCCGATCACTCTCAGCTCGCCTTATTCTCTTCGCCCAAGCTCCCTAGCCGAGACCCTTCGCCCAGCCCGCTAGCCACTCGATCGCACGCTTAGCAGCCAGATCTCAAGGTCGTACGCCCGTTCTCCCAGTCGATCGCAGGATCGCCAGATTGCTCGCACCTTCCTTCGCGTGCCTTCGCCACAGCTGCAACGCACCACAGCCTCGCCAGCAGCACGCGGAATCCCTTTTGCGCGCCTTCGCCAGATCTACGCCCCAGCGCCGTCCTTCGCGGGCACCAGCAGCCTTCGCTCGCGCATCTCTTCGCATGCCTTCACCGATCGCCCAGCAGACGCACGCTCGGCTTTGCCCTTTGCCCAGCAGCCTCGCGCTCACGCCCCAGCAGCTGCTTGCCGCAACTAGCAGCACACCAACCTGCCGAGAGCCAGCCTGCCGAGAGCCAGCCTACCGAGAGCTAGCCTGCCAAGAGTTAGCTGCCGAGCCTTGGGGTTCGGTTAGGGTAATTTCTCTCTCCCAAGCTTGTTGGTCATTTAGTTTCGAGCAGTTGTCCTTGTGGAGTTGTAATTAGTTTTCATTCCTGTTTATTATTTGCTAGGTTGTTGATCTGCAGCTCAAGGAGAACTTTATTTCTTTTTGTTTTTATCTGCTTGTTATCCAGATAAGGATTCCTTGCCGGGGTTGTGTGGATCCTGCGGGACTTCTCTGATTGCTTTCCTGTTTAAGTGCTTACTGTTATTGGCATGTTAGTGGATAAGGACTTGATTGCTGAACTGTTCTGCTGGCATGTTTGATTTCTATTTCACATGTTAGTATCATGCTAGGTTTGTTCTTCCAGCATGTCTGATTTCCTACTTTTAAGTTCATAGTACCATGCTAAGTATGTGTTGTTGAGCATGTTTGAATGATAGAAATAGGATTCGTAATCTTAGATAGAACTTGTTAGGTTGTCATCATCCAGAGTCTGAGAGTGGACCAACGTACGTGTCCCCACCGGTCGGGCTATGAGGACAAATTCCTTACCTCCGGAAGCCAGGTGTGGAGTAGCTACCACACCGGCATAAGCCTAGTCTGTAGCTTGCTAGAGCGGAACCCTGCCTAAGGTGTAAGCCTGCCTTGGCCGGTTCTTAGCTTTAAGCATCGGTGGTATTCAGGCTGCTACAGTCATCGAGGGCCGAGGGTCTTGCGCTGCTGTATATCAGTGACACCGATTTTGAGTCTTTAGGCATGTGTACCTATATTGGCGTAGTATGACCCTAGACCCCCTCATTTACGCAATTTGCAGCAGCATGGTGTGCGTGCACACGCGTTAGTCGCCGGGTGGAGAGCTCCCTCGGGCTAATGTTCGTGAGTACACCACTTCCTTTCCGAGTCTAGAGCCAGACTTTGGGTACTCTTCCGGATGTCCAGGACCAGTTTAGAGAGCTGGTCAGGACTTGCTGTTGAGCGGTCACTTGGCCGAGGGTAGAGACCTTCGAGGATATTTGTTGGGATCAGTGTTTAAGCTGATCATTAGGCCAGAAGTAAGAGACTTCTGATGACTCACGAGTTGTGTTGACAACTCATTCCAGAGATTATGTGTTAGTAACTGTTTGCCTGTACACTTGATTGCTAAATGATGCGTTGTTTCGTACTGTACCCCGGTCGGGGATTCTTACTGAGTGCCTTTGTACTCACCCTTATTTTCTGTGGTTTTTCCACCAGTAACTTGGGACAGCACCAGGACGGCTAGAGGAGGAGCTGCATGATCATGGGAGCCGTCAGCACTATTCTTTTCATTTTGTTATTTATCTATTCAGCATGTAGTTGGACATGGAGTCCATAGGAAGTTTTGCACAATGTGTTTTGGAAGTATTTGAGATTGTTGTTTTAAATACTGTCAATGTAAGGACCCGACCCAAAAAGTGGTCCTAAACCTAGTCCCTACTCAGCATGCATGGAAGTAAAACTAGTCAAAGTAAAAACATACAGAAACATGAACTTGCATAATTAAAAAACATTTCATTAAAATAATATCGTCCTGGCCAGTAGTTAAAACCAACATACTAAAACAGTTCCAAAACAAAAAGTTCAAAACTCCCTATGGACTCCATGTCCAACTACATGCTGAATTAAGAAATAAACATTGAGTGCCGGCGACTCCCATGATCATGCAGCTCCTCCTCTAGCAGTTCTGGTGCTGTCCCAAGTTACCTGGTGGAAAAACCACAGAAAATAAGGGTGAGTACAAAGGCACTCAGTAAGAATCCCCAACTGGGGACAGTACGAAACAACGCATCATTTAGCAAATCATGTACACAAGCAAAAGGTTACCAGCACAGAACCTTGGATCACAATGTCCAATAACTCCTAGGTCTTCGGAAATCTCTAACTTCCGGCCAAGAGATCAGCTAAAAAACTGACCCTGAACAAGTACTCTCGAGGGTCTCTACCCTCGGCCTAAGGGACCGTTCCCAAATAGTTGGTCTTGACCAGCTCTCCAAGCTGGTCCTAAGATATCCGAGAAAGTACCCAGTGTCCGGCTCTAGACTCGAGAAGGAAGTGGTGTACTCACGAACATTAGCCCGAGGGAGCTCTCCACCCAGTGACTAACGCGTGTGCGCGCACACCGCATGCTACTGTAAACTGCGTAAATGTAGGGGCCTAGGGACATACTACGTCAGTCCAGGTCCGCATGCCTAAAGACTCGGAAGCGTTGTCACTGATCTACAGTAGCGCGTGACCCGCGGCGCTCGACTGTTGCAGCCTGAAATACCACTAACGCTTGAAGTAAGAACCGGCCAAGGCAGGCTTACACCTTGGGTAGGGTTCCACTCTAGCAGGCTACAGACTAGGCTTATGCAGGTGTGGTAGCTACTCCACACCCGACTGCCGGGGGTAAGGAATCAGTCCTCACAGCTTGACCGGTGGGGACACATACGTTAGTCCACTCTCAGCCTCTAGATGATGACATCCTAACAAGTTCTATCTAAGATTACAAACCCTGTTCCTATCATACGAACATGCTCAACAACACATACCTAGCATGGTACTACAAACTTAAAAGCAGGAAATCAAACATTCTGGAAGGACAAACCTAGCATGATACTAACATGTGAAGCAGAAATCAAACATGCTAGCAGAATAGTTCAGCAATCAATTCCTATCCACTAACATGCCAATAACAATAAACAAGCATACAAGAAAACATCAGAGAAGTCCCACAGGGTCCATACAACCCCGACAAGGAATCCTTACCTAGATAACAAGCAGAAAAGAGTGCTCCTTGAGCTCTAGACCAACAACCTAGCATAATAAAATACAAATAACGAATTACATCTAGCAGCTAAACGAAAATAGGCAACCAACACTCACAAGGCTCTGGGAAAGGAATTACCCAAACTGAGGAGGGTACAAGCCCTCGGACACAAGGCTGCTCGGCTGCGGCGCGGACAGGGTGTGGCTACTCGATGAGTGCGTTGTAGGCATGAGCTGGCTCGGTAGGGCATGCGGTTGGAGGAGGCACGGGCACTGATGCGTGTGCTGGCTAAGCTGCGGGCGACGTGCGGTCTTGCTCGGGCGTGCGGGTGTGAGCATTGGCGAAGGCGCGTGAAGGGTGAGCTTGCGGCAGATCTGGCGAGGTGCGCGAGCGGGGCGAAGGGCGGCGCTGGGCGAGCTTATGGATCGGGGGGCGGCTGTGGCGACTGTGTGCTCGAGCAGTGCGTGTGATCGAGAATGGTGATGCACGACCTACTCGAGCAGTGCGTGCGATCGAGAATGGTGATGCGTGACCTGATGCCCGGCTGTGGCGACTGTGCGCTCGGGTGAGATGCGCGGGCAAGCTGGGTAGATCGGGGTGTGGCAGATCTTGCGAAGGTGCGCTGAGGCGAGGGCGAACGCGATCTGACTGTTGGCGCACACGAGATGCTCGCGATCTGGTGCTTGGTAGAAGAGCGAGCGAACTACTGGCAGGTTGGGCGATCGAGCGAGCGGCGGAAGTGCTGGCTGCTTGCGATCGCGGCTCAGTGGAGGGGCGTACGGGTGAGCTTGGCGACGCATGAGGCTTGCGGTTGGCATTTGTGGTGATGGCTTGGGCAAAGGAGACACGAGGTGGAGGGATTGGTGTCTCGGAAATTGGAGAGAAGAAGGAGAAGGAGAAAGCTTGTAGAATGGGGGAAAAATAAAAAGAGAAGAACGGCTCCTTTTAGACTAGGGTTCGGCAAAGTGGGAAGGGAGGGAGGAGATCGTGACACGTGTCCCCCCTAGATTCTGGCTTCGAGCCCTGGCGACGACAGTTTTTTCTTCTATTTCCCAAATAATCAACCGAAGCTCCAAACCTCCCAAAAAGACAAGCTAGCTCCGACAACCTGAAACCGAAGGAAAAACCAAGCTCAGCAATTAAACCGAACAACCCCGAAACCCTAGAAAATTACGAGACTACCCCTGAAGGCAAAATCACCAAAATACCCCTGGAGGTCCAAGCTGCCCTAACGGCCCAACCAAACTACAGAAAATGTAACCGAATGTACCTGGAGAATCGAAACGGAAAACTGGGCCGTTACAGTCCAGGAATCTATTTATTTAAATGACATGTTTTGAATTATGCATGTACTTGATTTGTATGTTTTCTGTCTTAAATGGTTTTACTTCCATGCATGCTGAGTAAGGACCAAGTTTAGGACCATTTTTGGGTCGGGTCCTTACAGTTGGTATCAGAGCTCAGAGTCATAGATTCTGTAGACTAACCTGC
>JBBMKA010005302.1:0-42312 GCA_037833695.1 Sechiopsis laciniata | reverse complement strand
AAAAAAAAAAAAAAAAAAAAAAAAAAAAAAAAAAAAAAAAAAAAAAAAAAAAATATATATATATATATATATATATAGGAGGGCGAAAAGGGTACTACCGTAACGATATCATGTATCAAGTAATAACTATTTGGTTACGGGTTCAAATCCCACATATCATTTCAATAAATAAAAATAATAATATTATAAATAATATTTTAGTTATTATACCATTTTTTAAGGTTAATTACACATGTTTTATTCCATAATTTTTTTAAAAAAATTTATTCCCCGTTTTTTAAATTAAAAAACTCAAGTTAATCTCTCTCCCACTTTTGTTTACAATATGTGGCATGAGAGAATCGCATCTCTTGTAATGCCCCGTATTTTTTGATAGATCTTAGGTACGGTTATTCTTTCCCCAAAAACTTTCAGTTGAGTTTTTGGTTAGTTTGTGTCATGGAGGTATTTTGATAATTTTATCCCTAGGGACTGTTTTGCAAAATTAAGTAATTTTGGGCTAATTGTGACTGTAGTAATCTTTGGAGCATTAGTGGAAATAAGCTTAGTTAGAATTGTAAAAGGAAAATAAAATAAAATAAAGGATTTGGGTTCTCAATTTTAATTAAAGAAAAGAAGTAAAAGAGAAAATCACATTAAAAGGAATTGAAAGGAAAAAGTTGGGAAATTAGAAAATAAAGGTCCATTTAATTGGTTTAAAGAAAATGAAAAAGGAAAAGAAAAAAAAGAAAAAAAGAAAAGAAACCCTAAAAACCTATCTCTAAAGTCCCCTAGCTACTGAGCCGGCACCCTATTCTCTCACCGAGCTTCGTCGCCGCAAGTTGTCCTTGCCACTGCAGATCAGCAGCCATGCGTCCCCTCTCTTATCGCCAATGCGTGAATCTTCACTTTGTCGTAGCTCACACGTCGCGAGTAGCAGCCGTTGAAGACCGTCGTTTCCCTTGCCCAGTCGTAGTTCCATCTGCTTTGAGTTGCGCCTTTATAACCCAGCTGCCGACGCCGTCACTATTCGACCAGTAGAAGCAGCCCGCGCCATGAGCAGCATACGCATATGTGACCCACCCTTGCTGCACCAATCTGGCCTAGTCGCACCAGGTTGGAGCCTGTACGCCTTCAGTCGTCCGCAACCTGCAGCCTAGCACTCGCGCATCAGCAACACCGTCTTCAACAAGCAGGTGCGTGTGTTCCCTTCGACCAGCTCGTGTGCTAGTAGCCGCTGTGCTCAGTTTGAGCAGCCGTGTTGTTCTGTTCAAATCTGTGATAAGTTTTTAAAGTCGATCTTGTTGGTTTGAAGTTCGATAGCATTATTAAAATTGGAACTTAGTGGCTGATTTTGGATATAAATTGTTTAGGTTAAGGCGCTAAGCATTTATCCTTTTAAAATTAGAGGAGTGTGTTCTGCAATTTTATTGAGGTAAGGATTTCTCGCTCGGGTTGTGTGGGCCATGCACATCGTTGAATCTTGTATGCTGCTTATATGCATTGTATGGCTGATTTGTGTTGTTTTGTAATAATGGTGTTCCGGGATTATGGGATCCTGGGGTGCCACTCTTGATATGTGTATTTTGTCTGTTGCTTGTTTGATATATGTGCCTTGTGCTTCGGGACTATGGGGTCCCGAAGTGCTATTTTGTATGTTAATTTATAAATTATATTCCTTGTAAACATGTTGGGTGATAGCTCCCAAATATAGCATTATTTAGCTAATATCTCAATATATTCTTAGCTAATATCTTAATATATTTTAAAGATATTTGTGCATTAATTGAATGAACTTAGAGTTAGAATAACATTAAAATGAAAAATTCATATAAATCAGATGCATGCATAATTTATGAGCTGGTTAGGGAAAATAGCGCATTTTAGAGTAAAATGTGAATGTTGAATGCTTTTTGTACTTAAATGCCAAGGATTCCATGCTGCGCTAGTTTATTGCTATATCTATAGGAATTGGAAACATGGTTAGCATCATTCAAAGGAGAAGTGGAAAGTCAAAATGCGCATTAGGACAAATATCTGCTGCGAAAAAGAATTAATCGAAGCGATGGGAAATCAGAGCAATACAGATCTAGAAACATTGATGTGAAAACCGCAGATTAGATGGAAAAGCCTCAATAAGGAAAGAATCGGATGACGAGCTAATGCAAACTAACAGATTGCAGTAACAAACTGCAATAATTATGAGGTTTATGCCTTTATCAGCAAAGATGTGTTTTGACAAAATCAGAGGAAATCTTCCGCAAGAATCAGGGGATAAGCTGCCAAAGATAAATTGCAATAAAACGCAATAAAAGATATTTCCAAATCAAATCCTTACCTTCCAAGTCGATTCCTTAAGCATCTGAAGCCTATAATAAGGAGAAGAACAAAAAGAGAAAGTGTGCCTATTTTTGGAGTTATTTTTCCACACTTGGGATTAGGGTTGCAAAGTTTGTGTTTCTATTGACACTGAGTCCTGTTCTTCAAGCAGCTGCCACCATTTATTGCTTTCTATTTTATCTTTTCTTTATTTATTTTATGCTTTATTTATTTTTAATATCATTGTTTCCCTTTCAAACAGTTCTTACATTTAAATTAATTCAGTTTTCTTTTGCAATGACTTTCGATTTATTCTTATTTATTATTTTTCTTACTTTCATGTCTAGCTAAGCATTTTAGGCAAAGGTTAAGGGTACGGGTTGTAGAAGCATGACTAAGGTAAAGGGAGTTGTTAATTGAAACATGTTGAATTAGGATGTTAATTAAATAGTAAATGTCGACCGATCATCCACACGCACTAATAGGTTGTAAATCGGGAGAGGAAACAATCTAAGGCTAATTTACATGTTCAGTAGGTTAGTACTAAGTCTTTCGTACTTTAATCGGAGTTTAGGAATAAACGCGTAACTACTGCAAACGATGCGCCGATTAATATTTACAATGAGTCGCAACGGAAGTTGGGTTTAATGTGAACGAAAGCGAAAGCGGACGTTGTTAGGCGAAGTATGACAATTACTACTTATCGCATTTTATCCTAGGAATTGCTAGACGCATGCCATAACCTTAACCCGAGCCTTACTTAGTTCATTTTGCATTTTAGTTTACTTTCACATTTAGATATAAAACACGGCCAAAATCCCAACACCATTCTTTTTACTTTCTTGCAAGACTTTTAGATTAATTAACTGATTATAGACATCAATCCCTGCAGAGAACGATAAAATATAAATACTTATCACTTGCTGCACTTTCGACCACATATACTTGCGTGAATGCAATTCCAAAGCGTGAGGCTTTATCAATAAAGTCTTATAATTAGAATTTATCATTAGTTTATTTATACTGCACCGAATAATCGCATCATTAGAATTATGGGGTTCTAGCATGTTGTATCTTTGTGTTACATGTTCCATGTTCCTCGTGATAAGCATGATTAATGTGATGACGTATGTTGGTGAATAGCTAGTCTTGATCATGCGATGTATAGTATCTTGCTAGGATAACTGAATGAGAATAATTGAGCATGTTTGATGATCCGCTAGATTGAGCCGTTACGATACTCTGAGTTTAGAATTGTTAGTTGTCATTGACCTGCCTTTCCGATGTAAATATAAATAATGAATGAATTATAAGCTTAAACCTATTGCTAAGTATTGGCTTTCGAAACGTTTTCACGCAAGTATACGCAGTAAAAAATGCAACATTGATGTCTGAAATTAAATTATTAACTCAAGAGTTGTGCGTAATAAGAAAAGATAACGATTGGTGATTGTTTTGGTTTGTTTTAAAGTAAAGACTCTAAATGCAATGTAAATGAGCGGAGGTAAAAATGCGATTGTAGAAGATGCTATTCATGCGACAGTGGTAATTTAGATTCATGCTTCCCTACTCTAACAAGTATTTTCGTACTTGCTGATTTATGTCAAACCCGACTTTCGATGCAGTCTTTCATACTAAACTTTGGGCGACGCATGCAATAGTAGGGTTATTCCTAAAGTCTTAAATGATGTGAGAGACCTCACATCAAACCTATCGTAACATGCTGGATCTCCCAACAACTCCCTCTTCCAAGTTCACTGAAGGTTAACATACGTGGGTAGCTAATCGACGCATACTTGCAATAAATTACGACAATATAAAACTTAGTTCCCCACAATCTTAACATGCATTCTACATACGAATTTTTTTCAAAGCTCCTAACCTAATGCGACATAGAAATGATCAACAAATGATAATGAAACTTCTGAAATATCATTACTAAAAGTTGGCTACATATCTATAAACTACTCCTAACTACAAGAAACAAAAAAAAGGAATTGGTGCGGCTGTTGAAGATGTGCAGGCTCCTTGTCATTGGAATCATGGTAAACTATCCAAGCGAATTGGCTTCTGGCCAACCGACCAGCTCCCCGATTACAGCTTCTTACCTAGTTTAAATAGAGATGATTTTACTTGTGCAGCAAGTTCAGGTGAGCTAGTATATCATCATGATTGTTGGAATCTTCTAATTATTGCTGGAATTCCTTGATTAACGCCAGATTTAGTAAATTGATTGATTCTCTATTCTTTCCTTGTTGGCATGATTCTTCAAATGCAACTGTCTTATGAATCCTTTATGTGCTCTTTGCCTTTCGTTGATCGCATCTAGTCCGTTCTCCATCATCCGAGTTTCGTAATCCTGCATTGTATAACATTTATTAGCACAATTCATTCATTTTTTTACTTAAAACGCAATGATTTCCCTTCTTATGCTGAATAATGGATCCGTGAGATTTCTAACACTTTTACTTGTAATTTGTTCTTAACTATTCAATTATTCCACTGGAACCTTAGTAAAATACAGAATAGATTAGCCTAAATTATACTCTATTTGAGAGCTATCAGTCTGTAAAGACCCGACCGAAACTAGGGTCTCAACCTAGGTCCTTACCCTAGATGCATGGTCTTAAAAACAATCTCAACAAGGTATGCTTAAATCAACTTTGATTTTGATAAAGAACATAATTATGAGTTTGAAATTCAATCCAATTGGTAGTAGGGTACCCTGAGAAAACATTTAAAATGTATGAAATCGACTATAATAATAATCCTACCTAAACTCAGTACATGCGAAAGAGAAAATAAAGTAAAACTCTATGCGTAATAATGACGAAATCCTATGGTCAACTCAACTCCAATCAGCCAACTTGGTACAACTCGTGAGTACCTGTGGAAAACCATAGAAGGAAAGGGTGAGTCTTTAACTCAGTAAGGATCCCTGCATAGAATCAGTAAGCACGTTTATAAGAGCAATAGGCACAATTTGTCAATAACAATAATGGACACAAAACCCCTTGATAGCAATGGGCACAAACCCCTAAATAACAATGGGCACAACCCCTTGAATAACAATGGGCACAACCCCTCAATAGCAATGGGCACAAAACCCTTGAATAACAATGGGCACAAAACCCCTGAATAACAATGGGCATAAAACCTTTGAATAACAATGGGCACAAACCCCTTAATAACAAAGGGCACAAACCCCTCAATAACAATGGGCACAAAATCCCTGAATAACGATGGGCACAAAACCCTCTATAACAAAGGTTTCTCCTATGATTAACACACACATCATAAATTACTAACAAGGTGTAATATTTACAACATGTTTACCTATTAGGATATCTCAATAAAAACATCAGAGTATCTACTATTAATATAGCCAACATTCAAAGCATCCATGTGTAACATCTATAACATGTTTACCTAATAGGGCCTCACAAATACACGATATTCTCATTCAATAAACAGTATGTACGAGACAGTGAACAAGTCTTTATATGAGCATGTCGTATCGACCAGATATTCAGGTACCATATCAACAAGAATATCAATCGGTCAATCATCCATGTACCCATTCAACACTCGTACTTATCACATTCAACACTCATAATATTTACAACATGTTTACCTATCAGGGTATCTCAATCAAAACAATCAGAGTATCTACTACTAATATAGCCAACATTCAAAGCATCCATGTGTAACATCTATAATATGCTCACCTAATAGAGCCTCACAAATACATGATATTCTCATTCAATAAATAGTATGTACGAGACAGTCAACAAGTCTATTATATGAGCATGTCGTATCTACTAGATATTCAGGTACCGTATCAACAGGAATCTCAATCAGTCAATCATCCATGTACCCACTCAACACTCGTACTTATCACATTCTAGTTATCAGTTTAAGCCTAGAGTTGGTTGAAGAATGCCCTTACCTGGTTGTCCAAAGAATCTACCAAATTTCAAGTCAAAGCACTCTTAAAAGCCTTTTTGGACTTCTAAGACCTAAAGGCGAAGAACCTCAAAATCCATGCCTAGGTGGCCCCCAACGGCTACGCGTGCCTCTTAAGCTTGAATCGAAGTTTGAGAAACGGTCCGGGTCAAGCTGGTCAAGAAAAAGGATGGTCAATGGAATTGGCAGTGTATATATATATACATAAATCATCTGTTTATAACTTTATATATATATATAAAACAATTGAAACATCAATTGCAATATCATTTGCAATAACGGAATTGACCGTGTGTATATTATATATATCAATGTCATGTATATACATAAATAAAAAGCAATATCAATTGCAATAACAGAAGCTATAAGTAATTATTATAACATTTTATATATATATAAACAAACTAAAAGCAATTGGAGTCAAAGATTACTCACGTTGGCTTATTGGAATTTCCAACAAAGCGATCAAATCGCCCTTCTCCTTAGCGGTGGTTCGAATTGGAGGACGGCAGCCTGAGATTAAATTGAGAGGGGGGTTTGCAACAATTAATTGGAAGAAAGGGGGTGGTGAAGATTTGAAGGAAAAGAGGCGGTAGTTTTTAATTTGAATTTTAACTCAAGGGGAGGCTAAGACCTAATTCAAAATTAATTAAGTGAAAAATAATCTTTTTAACTCAATTATTTCCTTTCTTTTTTTATTTATAATTCCAACTTTCTTGTATTGTATCGAGGATCTCGATTAATAAAATGGCAATTACTTTTTAATTAATTATGGAAAAAGTCTTCACAATAGAACATAATTCTATTAAGGTCCGTAACTTATAATTTTACCAATTTTAGGTACAATGACTATTTTAATAAGGACTTTTACATAATTATAGGCTCCAATCAACACAATTAATTCTTAATAAAATAACTTTGGGACCGAATGTGCTAACAATTTAAATTAAAAACTTGGGTTGTTACACAGTCATCATCTAGAGGCCGTAGAGAACACGACGTACTATTGTTCTCATTGGTCGGGATTGTTGAGGATTTAAATCCCGTTCCTGATAGCCGGAAATGTGATGTAATATGTCGCCCCCGTTGATGCCTAGTTTGTAACCCTTTTAGGCGGGGCCTGATCATAGTGTACGTTTGCTATGGAAGGGTCTTAGCTTAAGGCGATAGGTGTGAGTAGGTTGACTTTGATCGCTAGTGAGAGCCTTGATAGCTCTTAAATAGAGCATAATTTAGGCTATTCTATTCTGCATTTTTCTAAGGTTCAAGGGAAATATTTGAGTTATATTGAGTAATTTGCGAATAAAAAATGTAAAAGTCGCACACATCTATTATTTAGCATGAGAAGCACAGTTTTGCTGTTAAAGCAAAAATAATGAACAAATTGTGCTAAATGCTATAAAATGCAGGGAACACGGAACTATTATGATGGTGAACAGACGAGATGCGAACTGTGAAAGGTAAAAGCAACATTCACAAGGCAGTCGCATTTGAAGGTTCACACAACCAACAAAAGAATAGAGAAATCAATCAAGCAATAAAATTCATCGTTGATCAAGAAATCCTAGCATTAATCTAGAGATTCCTATACTTATGATGATATTCCAGCTCACCCAAACTTGTTAACCAAGCAAATCAACTCTATATATTGAAAGAAAGAAGTTGCAATCAGTGAGCTGGTTAATTGGCCAAAAGCCAATTCACGTTGAAATGCAATTGGCGATGTTCGTAGGAGCCGATGACAAGGAGTTTGCACATCTTCACAACCTCACCAATTCCTATTTTTAAAAAATTTCTTTTCATAATTAGGAGTAGATCATAGAATTGTAGACAACTTTTAGTAATGAAATTTATAAGTTTCCATTATCTACTGTTGTTTGTTTCTATGTTTCATTAGTTAGGAGCCATGGTAAGAATTCGTATGTAGAATGCATGCTAAGATTGTTAGATTTTACACTACTGCAATTATCATTCTATGTGTACATCGATTAGCTACCCATGCGTACTAGCCTTCAGTGAAATCAGAAGAGGAAACTGTTGGGTGATCCAGTATGCTATAATAGGTTCGATGCGAGGTCTCTTGCATTTTTTAAGGAGTTAGGAATAACCCTACTATCGCTTGCGTCGCCTCGAGCTAAAATTGAATAACTGCAGCGGAAGCTGGGTTAATCATAAATCACTAAGTGCGGAAGTACTTATGAGAACAAGAAAGCATGAAATCTAATTGCTACTAGTGCATGATTAGCATCTTCTGCATCCACAATTTTTACCTAAGCTCAATTGCATTTCATCTTTTAGAGTCTTTAAAAATCCAAACAATGACCAACAACATTCTTTTACATGTTTTGCATAACTCTCAAGTTAATAATGATAATTCTAGACATCAATCCTTGTGGAGAACAATAGAATAAATACTTATCACTTGCAGCGATTCGACTACGTATACTTGCGTATCCCTGCGATTTAATACTTAGTTGTTAGCAATAGCATTTAAGTTTACAATCAACATTAGAATATTATACAATAGCAGAACTTAAATCTCATAAGTGAAGTTTCTGGCACCGTTGTCGGGGATTGATTAATTATAATTAGGATTATTGAATTGAGAGTAGTTAGTATTGATAAAAGGTTGAACATTTGTATTTAAGGGAACCGAGATTCAAAGCATGTCAACCAACAGGGAAAGAAGTCCCATCGTATTACCACAAGCAACAATAACAAAGGATGGCATACAATCACTTTGCGAATCAATATTGGAGCAACAATATCACCCATTCACAAACACGTTTTTATCAGTAACTACGCTATGCGGAGGGCGATACACAACTGATTTCTATTCAACGTATCCTTAATGGGAGAATCAACCACAGTTTGGGGGAGATGATAGCAGCATCTTCCAGAAGCAATACGGTTGACTGCGGAAAACCTAGTTGCCTCGTGTGCAATAAACTCGAACTCGTACAAGTATAGGCGGTCTGCAGTAAGTAATAAGTAAATTATCGATCTCCATAGGGACTGTGATTTATCTAAGGTGATGTTTAGAATTGAAAAGAAATAAATGAATGGTTGTTTTGATTCATTGGGTTGAATAAAATAAAGAAAACAGTTATAAGATAGATTATGAGAGAATAAGGCTAAACCAGGGTACTCGTGAAAAGAATTAGCAATGCGTTGCAAAGCAATATGAGGTAAGGGGTAACTATCATACTACACCACTCAAACTTCAGCTTCCGCTTTCGTTCGCATCAAGCCCGACTTTCGATGCAACTTGATGTAATGATCAACAGGTGCTATGTATGCAGTAGTTACGCAATTATTCCTAAGCTCCGATTTAAAGTATTAAAGACTTAATACTAACCTACTGAACATGCAAATTAGACTTAGATCATTTCTTCTTCCGATTTACAACGTATTAGTGCTTGTGGATGGCCGATCGACACTTACTGTTGATGTTTGCCTCTAGTTAACATGCTCTACTTACGCCCTTCCTATTCCTTCTAAACACATGCTAAAACTAATCACTTTTCCCTAGTGTTTCCTTAACGAAATTAGTTCATCATATAAACAAGAAATATAGATAACGACATAGAAAACATGCTGAAATAGTATTGCTTAAATAAAATGAATCTAATAAGAAAATAGAGAAAACAATGTAAAAATCTCTGAACCTCCCTCCGTGTATTTGTGTTTTTTTCTATTACAAAGGTCTCCCTTTTATAGTCATACTTCGAATCTTTCAGAATAAGCACAGATCGATTGACGCGATATCTTTCCTTGTGTGAATTTGTAAATTATGTTTGTGTGTTTAAGGTAAGAATCTCATAATTTCAGCAATTTGTCTCTCAAGTATCTGGTTAGTCAACATCTTGCTTTCATTTGATTCTTTCCTTATTTCGTTTATGGCGCCTTGGCGTTTCTCCAAATGTTGCTCCACTCACAATCGTGCATCTTAATTCTCAGTTCCGCATTGCATTTTCCTACAAAAATAGTTTATCAGCATAAACTTTGCTAAATATGCGCTAATTGTGCTAATTCTGCCATTTTCTGTGCTATAATT
The DNA here is from genome assembly GCA_037833695.1 of Sechiopsis laciniata. Classification (NCBI taxonomy): domain Eukaryota; kingdom Viridiplantae; phylum Streptophyta; class Magnoliopsida; order Cucurbitales; family Cucurbitaceae; genus Sechiopsis; species Sechiopsis laciniata. The sequence continues at coordinate 31,991 of JBBMKA010005302.1, read as the reverse complement.
CATATATCTCAATTTATTACTCTAATACGTAAGCATTAGCTATTTTCACCTTTTATTCCTTATATTCACCTTTCTCGCATTGGATTTTCACCTTTCTCAATTAAAGCACATTTTAGGCTATTATAGTTTGCATTATTCTGAGGATTAGAGGAAATAAGCGAGCAAAAATAGGAAATTGCGAGTATAAACCAATGGAAGTTGCATTCATTCATAATTTAGCATCACAAGCTCAGCTTCACGATTTAAGTACAAATATTGAATAAAATACACTAAAATATTATGCAATGTAGGAATACCCAGAACGTTTACGTGGGAAGGACAAATGAATTCGAACGGTGACCCACTCAGCAGAATCACACATTTTCAAGGAAGTCACATTCGAAGAATCACACCAACATGGAAGCAAACAGAGAATCAATCAAGCAATTAAGAGTGCGTCAATCAAAGAAATCCAAGCAGAAATCAAGAGATCCTACATTAATGAAGATTTTCTAGCTCACCTTAACTTGCTGACCAAGTAATTCATTTATATAAATAGCAAGAGGGAAGCCAAGGTTCGTTGAGCTGGTTGGTTGGCCAAACGCCAATCTCAGGGAAAAACATCTGCTGGTGTTCGTGGGAGCCGATGACAGAGGGACAACACACTTTACAACCTCACCAATTCCAACTTTTATTTTTTTTTTCTTAGTAGTAGTTATAGCTGTGAACATTTAGTAGTAGTAATAAAATTAGCTGATTTTTTCTTTCTACTTGTGTTTATTGCTATGCTGCGTTCTAGGAGTTTTCAGTGAGGATTCATTTCTAGAAGCATGTTAGGAGTGTCTGTTATCATGTTTTACACTGTTGTATTTTTATTTAATATACATACGTTGATTAGCTACCCACGCATGTAGCCTGCAGCGAGTTCGAAAGAAGGAACTGCTTGATGATCTAGTATGCTACGTTAAAATTGGGTGAAAAGCTTTTCACAATTTGAAGTGTTAGTAATAACCTTACTACTTGTGTTAGGATAGAGATTGCAGCGGAAGCTGGATCGACCATAAATCATTAAGTGCGGAAGTACTTATTAGGATAGGGAAGCATGAAACTTGATAACTAGTCTCGCACCCTTAATATCTTCTATAGTTATTTTCTTATCACTACTCATTGCATTCACATTTACTTATTGTTAGCATTCATATTTAATCACTGTTAGCATCCATAATCACAACACACAACAACTCAAACCCATTCTTTACTTTATTTGCATAACTCTCACATTAATAGTATTAGTTCTAGACATTAATCCCTTTAAAGAACGATAAAATATAGATACTTATCCCTTGCTGCATTCTAACAACGGATACTTGCGCGTAAGCGATTACGAGTCACACTTAGAAATAGGTTATGCTTTGAGTTAATTACTATACATTTATATTAGCACCCAGAATGCCGAGTCACAATGGTTAGGGCCTTTTTTAACTGCTCGAACGCGTGCAAGCTTCATTGGTCAAAATTAAAGGTGAGTTCAGCTTCTAGGAGCTCACACATTGGTTTCGAAATTTTTGAAAAGTCTTTAATGAAACGCCTCTAGAAACCAGCGTGGCCTAAGAAACTGCGCACTTCTTTCACGTTCCTTGGTAGCTCTAACTTTTCGATGACTTCAATCTTTGCTTGATCAACATCTATTCCAACCTTAGAAATCTTATGTCCAAGAACAATTCCTTTTCTAACCATGAAATAGAATTTTTCCCAATTAAGCACAAGATGTGTTTTTTCACAGCGTTGTAACACCTTTTTCGAATTCTCTAAGCAGTTGGAAAAATTATCTCCAAACACTGTGAAATTGTCCATGAAGACTTCCATGATATCTTCCAGCATGTAAACAAAAATTGACATCATGCATCTTTAAAATGTTGGTAGAGCATTGTAGAGTCCGAAAGGCATTCTTCTGAACGCGAATATCCCATAAGGGCAGGTGAAAGTAGTTTTCTCCTGATCCTTGGGATCAATGGTAATCAGATTATAATTCAACTATCCATACAAAAAGTAATAATAATCCTTTCTTGCAATACGGTCCAGCATTTGGTCTGTATAAGGCAATGGAAAGCGATCTTTCTTGGTTGCTTTATTCAGCTTTCGGTAGTCCATGCACACACGCCATCCTGTCACTGTTCTTGTTGGGATCAACTCATTTTTTTCGTTTTGAATGACGGTGGTGCCTCCTTTCTTCGGCACACATTGAATAGGACTTACCCATTGACTATCTGATATAGGGTAAATTACCCCTGCATCTAGCCACTTTATGATTTTCTTTTTCACCACTTCCTTCACAGCGAGGTTCAAACGTCTTTATTGCTCCACCAAGTTCTTGGCATCTTCTTCTAGAATGATTTTATGTATGCAACATGTAGGATTGATGCTTGTTATGTCTGCTAAGGTCCATCCAATCGCTTTCGTATGTTACTTCAGTACCTCTAAAAGCAATTTCTCATGGTTTGGGGATAACTGCGATGAGATAACGTTGGGTAAAGTCTCTTTTTCTCCAAGATAAGCCTACTTCAAATGCGTAGGAAGGGGTTTCAATTCGAGAATCGGAGGTTCTTCAATTGACGGGGGCTGGGGAGAATTAACTCTTGTCGTAATATCGAACGCCTTGTAATAACACATCTCTTCTTGAACAGAATCTTCTGACTCATTATTCAGTGTTTCTTCCTCTTCTCCTTTCGCATATATGTCTCTATTCGTCATTTCCTTCTTTTGCTCATTTTTTATTGCCTCGTCCAACGATACTTCTATTTGGCTAACGTTCTAACCTTCCTTTGAATCGGTCTACTTCATAGAGTAAAAAATGTTGAATTGGATCTGTTGATCATTCATCTTTAGCATGATAGTTCCTTCATACACATCTACTACAGTTCGTCTTGTTTTCAGAAAGGGTCTCCCTAAAATAATTGGTACTTCTAGGTCTGCTTCGTAATCAAGAATAATGAAATCCACTAGGAAGATGAACTTGTCGACCTGAACAAGAATGTCCTCAGTTTTTCCAATAGGACCAGTAATTGACCTATCCGCTAAGTTGAATTGTGACAGTCGTAGATCTTGCTTCACCAATTCCAAACTTTTTGTAGATCAATAGGGGCATAAGGTTGAGGCTTACACCCAAATCACAGAGCTCTTGCCCAATGTGATTGCTACTAATCTTTACTATAATGGTGAATTGACCAAGATCGACTTTCTATATAGAGATTTTATTTTGGAAGATCGCACTACATTCTTTATTTAATGCTACTACCTAGAATTCCTCAAATTTACTTTTTTCACTAAGCACGTCCTAAAGGAATTTCTTATAGTTTGACATTTGTCACAATGCATCAAGTAAGGGAATGTTAATGTGGATTTGCTTCAAAATGTCCTTAAAATTTTTGAATTGCAATTCATTTCTCTTCCTTCTGATACTTGGAGGGTATGTCGGCGAAGGTGGTTGGTAAATAGGCAATGGTTTGACCACGTCCGTCGCATCGCTTGCTGTTGTAGAATCCTCATCGGCTTTCCATGCTGGTTGCTTTCCCATTAATGGATCTGTTGTGGGCAAAGTTCCTTGATATTTTCTAATTTCCTCACAATCCTTTAAAGGTTTCCCACTCCTTAATTCAATCGCACTAACTTGCTCTTTGCCATTTTGCCTGAAGCCTTTGGTATCCGACGGTAATTGCCCTATCGATCTGTTTTTTAGATTTACTACGATCCGGTCTAATTTTAGTTCCAACGCCTAAAGAGTTTCTTGTTAAGCATTCAGCAAAGTCTGATGCTCCATCATCACTGCGTCATTCTTCACCCTATACTCTTTAAGTGCTGAATCTGGTTGATGAGCTTGCTGATGATTATTCCCAAATCCAGATTGCGGCAGCATGCGCTATTGTCCAATTTGGTTAGCATTGTTGTTTTGCCCTCTCCAAGAAAAATTTGGGTGTTCCCTCCATCCAGCATTGTACGTGTTTGAATAAGAGTTGTTATGGGGTCACGAATTTGTGTTTCCAATGTACATGACTGAATCTTCGTTTTCAGGACAGAGCTCATATGCATGCCATAGAGTGCACACAAATCGAGAGTTGAATGATCAATAAATGATGTGTTCTGGACCTTCTGTGGTGCAGTCATTTGAATATTTTTCACAGAGTTATTAAGCGTAGCAAGTTGTGCTTGTATAGTAGCCATAATACTGAGCTCGAATTTACCGAACGATTTATTTTGATTTCTTCCATGACTTAACTTAGAACCAGTAGTTTTGACAGTTGTTTCAATAATTTTATGAGCTTCATTATACGTTTTCTCCATTAGAGATCCTCCCGTAGTTGCATTGAGGATAGCCTTGTCCTTTGTAAAAATGTTCTATTTTAAGGGTATAAAACAAACCATGGTACAGACACTTCGTTATAAGCTCATTGTACCATTCTCATGCTCCTCCTATGGTTTCATCGTCATCTTGTCTAAAACTAGTGATTTCAAGCTTAGAGTTCATACTTCTCGAAGTATGGAAGTATTTTACTAAAAATCTTTCGACCATTTGTGCCCAAGTATTATCACATGGCAGCGTGTTTACCCAATGTTTGGCGTTATCTTTTAATGAATAGGGAAATAGAAACAGACGAGTATCTTTTAAAGAGATACCAACCTCCTGGTTAGCATCGTTAACGGCTAGGAAGGTACATAAATGTTGATTCGAATCTTTTGAAGGTTGACCACCAAAAAGTTCATTGACTCTAAGCATGTTATACTTATTATTAGTCAAAACAGGTCGCCTACCTTCACCATTAGGTCTAACCATACCTGGATATGCTACATGGTTGAATAATACTGCTTGAGTTATCATGACTCTGTCCCTCTCATCTACTCCCTCGGCTGGGGGTAGATTAGTATTGGGGTTTGCATTTGCTCCAGCTTCTACACCTGCAGCTACTGTTGGTGGATCGATTTACTCCAGGGTGATTCTGCGCTATTGGATCCATCCTTCTTCGAATTTTCCTTCTCTGCTCACGTCGCCTCCTAAGGAGGTTCCACTCAGGTTCTGGATCAAACAGAAGAGTTGTGCTCATGCACAGTTCACACTCGGATCATCAGGTAAATCTTTCTAAAAAATGATTATTATTATATTCTAAACAATCTCGACTTAAAATAAATTAACACAGTCTCTGGCAATGGCGCCAAAAACCTTACTGCAGAAAACCTAGTTGCCTCATATACAATAAACTCGCACTCGCGCAAGTATACGCGGTCTGCAGTAAGTAATAAGTAAATTATTGATCTCCACAAGAACTGTGATTTATCTAAGGTGATATTTAAAATTGAACAGAAATAAACGAATGGTTGTTTTGATTGATTGGGTTGAATAACATAAATAAAATAAAGAAAACAGTTGTAAGACAGATTATGAGAGAATAAGGCTAAACCAGGGTACTCGTGGAAAGAATTAGCAATGTGTTACAAAGAAACATGCAGCAAGGGGTAACTACCATACTACGCCACTCAAACTTTATCTTCCACTTCCATTCGCATCAAGCCCGACTTCCGGCACAACTTGATGTAATGATCAGCCAGTGCTATGTATGCAGTAGTTACGTAATTATTTCTAAGCTCTGATTTAAAGTATTAAAGACTTAATTCTAACCTACTGAACCTGCAAACTAGACTTAGGTCATTTCTTTTTTCGATTTACAACCTATTAGTGTGTGTGGATGGCCGATCGACACTTACTGTTGATGTTTGCCTCTAATTAACATGTTCTACTTACGCCCTTCCTATTCCTTCTAAACACATGCTAAAACTAATCATTTTTTTTATGTGTTTAAGGCAAGAATCTCGTGATTTCAGCAATTTGTCTCTCTAGTGTTTGGTTAGTCAACATCTTGCTTTCATTTGATTCTTTCCTTATTTCGTTTATGGTGCCTTGGCGTTTCTCCGAACGTTGCTCCGCTCATAATCGTGCGTCTTGATTCTCAGTTCCGCATCGCATTTTCCTATAAAAATAGTTTATTAGCATAAGCTTTGCTAAATACGCGCTAAGTGTGCTAATTCTGCCATTTTCCGTGCTATAATTCATATCTCTCAATTTATTCCTCTAATGCTTAAGCATTAGCGATTTTCACCTTTTTCTCTATATATTCATCTTTCTCGCATTGAATTTTCAACAATAACTTCAAACAATGATCTAAGAGTATCTATAATTCTGACTCTATTTAAGAGTTATCAATGGTCTACAACGAGATCTCAGCAATATGAACCATACATAGGAAATAAGGCATCATGAACCTGGGTATCTGATGTACATTCGTGAGCAGTCTCCAGAAGACACAACTATAGAGGATAAGATGTAGATAAAACACAAGAAATAGATGAGGGAGAATGGCATCATTCTAACACCACAAGAATCCAAATGCGAGCATGAACCGTCTCTAAATGAAACACTTCGAGAAAGCGTAGCTAACAGAGAAAATACAAAAATAGACAATATATTTCTAAGGGTCGAAGTACTTAAAGAGGCAACAATAGTTGAATTCCACTATGCGACACAACTCTCATGGGAAGACTTCAGGCTAGCCATGATCAAGCAAGATGAAGAGGCCATAGCTTTAAGGCGCACAGCAGAAGGCAAAGATCAAATGATGCAATATTAGCAATAGGAAGAAGCTTGGGCAAGGTTTTCCACTCAAACGATTCCAAAAGCTGACAACAAGGAATTAGTTGTGGGACAAAAGGAAGAAAGTTCCAATAATGACACTATGCAACACCTAGTAATGAAAGCCAAAACGAGGATAAAAATCCTCAATCATTTAGCTTTGTAAGTAATGAGCCTACAATACCAAACACCGAGATTCTTCATCAACCTAGTAAGGATGAAGAAAAGTCAGCAGATTCACAGAAAAACCATGATAGCCTGCAAAAAAATGGACCACTAGCAATAGTGCCCATTATTTTTAAGCTATCCTGCCGCAAACGCATCAAGAATTGATCATTCCAGGAAGCGACATATGGGCAATTCAATTGAGCTTCAATATGACGCTCTGCACCCTATCAACCCTGACATTGATAAGAAGTACACGCATTAAGGCGCATGATGGATAAAGCGAGAGCAAGCTATCAAAGATGAGTTCGCTTAAAAAAATATATAAATGGCCAAAACGAAGACACTTCGCATCAGATAGAATATAGCACAAAAGTTTTGCCCAAAGGCATGCAGTATTCCTTGAATGCGAATATCGGTATCTTTAATTTTGTACATTTTTTCTGCAATTTAGTTTTATTATAAATTTTGAATGTCTTTCCTTTTTTAGTTATTTCCTTGTTAGAATTTTCCTTTTATTAGTTAATTAAGAATCATGCGAAAATTAGAGCAAGATCCTTGCGAAAATTAGAAGTTTCCTTCCATGGCTATTTCCTTTTCTTATAAAAGGTATTCAAAATTCAAATTTTACAAAATATTATATATACCCTGTAGAAAATGGATGATATCACCATTCTTTACCCTGCATCGAAAAAAAAACCACAAAAAATTATCCTAAGCCTCTTTCCTTACAATGGCCTCAAGTCTCAAAACTTGCAGTAAGTCAGTGAAGGGTAAGACGGTTGTTGAGCGCAAACGATTTTGAGATTTAACCCCTCCAACCCTTGGGATCAAGAAATTATTGGCTGGTGAACCAGAACTTGAGCACAGAGAAAGTTCACATCGACGACAAACCAAAAGTGGAAAGTTCTTTGGCAAGAAAGAAGGGATGGGAAAATAAGTGGTTCACACTCATTATATTGTTGTAAGCAGCGAAGACGAAACACCTCTTTTAGAAACTGAATACCTGGAGTTGGCAGACATACTAGTAAAGGACTACTTGCGATAGAGGGTAGATAAAAGAGCACAAAAAACCATCAACAGGAGCTATAGATGATCACGAGGAATCTATAGAAGATGATCCCGAAGAAGATGAGCCATGCGAGGAAGAGGAGGACAACCTAGAGGAGGATGAAATACTAAATGGGATGGAACGATAGCCCTCAAGATATTGCAGCAACAAAATTCAATCTATGAGATCAAGGGTGCTGCCAGCAAATCAAATTAGTAAGCCGAGAACTAGGACAACACAGTGCAAAAAGGCGCAACCTTTGTGTCCATCAACCCAGAGGATCGTTTTAATCTACTTAAAAGTAAAGGATTGAAGGACAAACAAGGAATGAAGGGAATCTTAGAAGAAACTATTAAAAGAATTGTAGAGTTGGGATGGACGGCATATTTCAACCCAGATGTGAATGCAAGACCAGAATGAGTGCGACAATTTTATGCAAATTTAAATAAAGAAAGGCCACCGTTCTCAAGAGTAGATGGTCAGATAATTGAGTGTCATGTAGTCGCGTGGAATAAATCATTCATACTCCTTAATGTTCCTAGAACATATTGTCAGAAGCTGTTAAACTCTCTTACAGAGGAGCAAATGCAAGAATGTCTAGTGATGATAGGGACAGTGGGAATAGAATGGAATGATCTAACATCATTCCAAGCAACTTTTGTTATAGAGGACCTTCATGATTGGTTGCATCTCATCAGAACTTCAATCATACCCTCAGCCAATAAGATTCTGATCAAGAAAGATTAAGCGCTGCTCCTCTATGTAGTTAAGAGTGGAACACGCATCAATTTAGGGAAAATTTTAGAAACAAAATTCTGCGTTGTACTGAAAAAATGCAAGATTTGATGTATTTTCCATTCGGGATAACAAAATTATGTGTTAATCAGGGCGTCTGACCAAAATGTCACGATGATGTTATACGTATATTCCCAACAGATGCCGACAAAGTAGAAGGAAAGCAGAACAGAGAAAAGGCATTATCCTTAGATGAGCTAGTATAGAGAATAAAGCAAGTCTTGGCTCTAACACAACGCTATTTTGCCTATGCAAATGAACGTGATGAGCTATTCATGAACGAAATTGTGGCGCTGAAAGATCACTCTAAGTGGCCATAATTTTTTAAACATATAATCTATGCGAAGCAAGGCAAAGGCAATCTAGACAGCAATGTAGAGAAATAGATGGAAGTCCCGCTTTCTCAACTTTCAATTTTACCAATTTACTTTCCCTTCAGCATGCATTTCATTTCACAGGTCGCAACTTTCTAAATTTTTAGCATTGATTAGACTTATGCATATCATTTAGGATGCGAGTCACTATTTCCTATAATTACTATAATAAGAAGTTAGGATTTTTTTCCTTAAAAGATTAGCTCTAGCACTATTATCTCAAAATCTAAATTCTAGTATGAAATTCGCTTTTTCTTAGAAGAATTCTTAAATTCCCCTAGATTCAAACCTAGCATTAGAATAGTCCTTATCGTGTTGGAAAGAAAGAACCAAACATTTACAAGGAAGTCTTAGAGCTTGAGATAAAGTATTTCAATGACAGAAATAGCTAAGTTTTAGGAAATTAAGTCTCACCTTCATTGCGGAAAATGAAGACTTTAAGTTTGGGGGTGAGGGCAAGCACGAGGAGTGAAATGCAGAGAAAGAAAAGAGCGAGCGAGAGCAGCATTAAAAAAAATCTACATAATAAAGATCAACACATTCTTGGCAAAATAAAGGCAAAGAAGAGAAAATAGCCGTAGGAATCCTTCAAGTATTCCACTGTCTACGAAAAATTCCTTTACTTAGGTGAATTGCTTTATGCTCAAGTAAGTCATCCTAAGAACTATGGAATTGTATCTATGAGTGCAACCCGAAAGGAATGCGTAAAGCACAAGCCGAAATCATAGAGAGATCTAAGGTCCTAAATAGCGGCTTTGACAGAATATGCTGGCCAAACTTAGTTGTAGAAATCGTTGAGTACAATAGATTGAGTAATGAGAAATAATTATAATGAGGAACAATCTGTCAGTCAAGATGGGGAGGATTTTGAAGCAAAACTCAAATCTTTGGGAAAGTTTGAAAACTGAAAAGAGAAGGAAGTTTTGTGCTTAGATTATGAAATGTGATAAGACCTTCTAGAGTTAAGCTTAAGAGGAGAAAAAACTGACTTAGATGAACAAAAATGCTAATAGAAAGATTGCCCATTGCTTGGGACAAGCAATGATTCAAGTTTAGGGGTTTGATAGCTCTCAAATAGAGTATAATTTAGGCTATTTTATTCTGCATTTTTCTAAGTTCTAAGAAAAATATTTGAGTTATATTGAGTAATTTGCCAATAAAAAATGTAGAAGTCACACGCATCCATTATTTAGCATAGGAAGCATAGTTTCACAGTTAAAGTAAAAATAATGAACAAATTGAGCTAAATGCTATACAATGTAGGAAACAAGGAACTATTATGCTGGTGAACAAATGAGATGCGATTGGCGAAAAGTAAAGGCAACATTCACAAGGCAGTCGCGTTCGAAGGATCACGCCAATAAGGAAAGAATAGAGAAATCAATCAAGCAATAAAAGTTAGCGTTCATCAAGAAATTCCAGCACTAATCAAGAGATTCCTATATTTATGATTATATTCCAGCTCACTATAACTTGTTAGCCAAGCAAATCAACTCTATATATAGAAAGAAAGAAGCTGCAATTGTAATCTGGTCAGTTGGCCAGAAGTCAATCCAAGTTGAAATGCAATTGGTGATGTTCATAGGAGCCGATGATAAAAAGTCTGCACATCTTCACAACTGCACCAATTCATTATTTTTTTATTTCTTTTCATAATTAGGAGTAGATCATAGAATTGTAGACAACTTTTAATAATGAAATTTATAAATTTCCATTATCAACTGTTGTTTGTTTCTACGTTGCATTAGTTACGAGCCATGGTAAGAATTCGTATGTACAATGCATTCTAAGATTGTAGGTTGTTAGATTTTACACTACTGCAATTATCATTCTATGTATGCGTCGATTAGCTATCCATGTGTACTAGCCTTCAGTGAACTCGAAAGAAGAAACTGTTGGGTGATCTAGTATGCTACGATAGGTTCGATGCGAGGTCTCTTGCATTGTTGAAGGAGTTAGGAATAAACCTACTATCGCTTGTGTTGCCCCAAGCTAGGTATGGATAACCGCAGCGGAAGCTGGGTTAATCATAAATCACTAATTGCTGAAGTACTTATTAGAACAGGAAAATATGAAATCTAATTGCTACTAGTGCACGATTAGCATCATCTGCATCCATAATTTTTACCTACGCTCAATTGCATATCATCTTTTAAAGTCTTTAAAAATCCAAACAATCACCCATATTTTGCATAACTTTCAAGTTAGTAATAATAATTCTAGACATTAATCTCTGTGGAGAACGAAAAAATAAATACTTATCACTTGCTGCGATTTGACTACGTATACTTGCGTATGCCTATGATTTAATACTTATTTGTTAGCAATAGCATTTAAGTTTACAGTCAACATTAGAATATTATACATAGTCGAACTTAAATCGCATCGGTCAGGCCTCCAGGACCATGACTCAGTGGACCCCTCTTCCTTGTTAAGTTAAGCATGTGGACTTGGACCAGTACAGTCTATAGGCCTACACCTGACTGGTTTACAGCACCATGCGGTGTATGCGTACACGCACCGAGTGTCAAGTAGATGGCTCACTTGGACCAATGATGTCAGTACACCGGTAGAGATAAGTTGATTACGCTAAAGAGTCATGTAACGAACTTCATGCCTTGTCGTATCCTTATGTTTAGGTAAGTGTCTTAAGGACCTCACAAGAGAGTCGAGTAACGTACTTCAAGACTAGTTATGTTTTGTACTTAGGTGAGTGTCTTAAGGGCATCACAAGTGAGTCATGTAACGAACCCCATGACCAATTTAACTACTATGACAAGATGAGTTATAAATATGTATGTGCTAGCATGTTGGATTCCAACAGTGTGCATTGTACCCCTGTTGGGGAGTTCCTACTAAGTATTCTTTTATACTCACCCTTATTGTGGTTTTTGATAGCTCTCAAACAGAACATAAATTAGGCATCTAAATTAAGCATTTCTTAGGATTTTGGTAAGCAATTTAATAGAAAATAGAGCTAAAATGCGGACAAAAAGGTAGAATTCATACACATCCAGACATATGTAGGAAGGATACAACATAACATTTTACAAGTTAAAAAAGGACAATGCACGCACTAATTCAGTGTTTTTGCGTAGGAATAAGAAGTAAAGATACTTTTGCATTCGGATTGTAACACTATTACGTACCAAAGGAATCGCCACGTAAGGAAAATCAAACAACCACATCCAAAGAATCCCATCACCGCGAAAATTAAGGATAATCAATTAATAAGAATTGCGGTATTAAACTAAAGAATCAATTAGCGAGAATTCAGGCAATGATGAAGACATTTCAGCATTGATAAAGATACTCCATCTCATCCAAATTTACGAGCCAAGTAATCCAACCCTATAAAAGGAAACGAAGAACCTCAACAAAAGTTGTCGATAGATCGAGAGGGTTGATAGTCCGGGAGTGTCGATGAATCGAAAGAGTTGGTTAGCTGGGAACCAATCACTCTTGCGTATTACGCCATTGAAGAAGGCAATCGGAAGTTGTTCGTGACCTCTGATGACAAGGAGTCTACCCATCTACAACAGCTGCACCATTCCCTAGTTTTTATTTCATAATTAGGAGTAGTTTATAACATTGTAGTGAACTTATTTTGCATTTGAATTTCTTATTTTATTTTATTTTTCTTTTAATTATGCTTCATTAGAGTAGATGTAGTTAATGGAAATTCGATTGTAGAATGCATGTTAAGATTGCGGATAAGCACTACAAGAAAAATTACATACAATAGCATTCAAAAAAGGCTATCGTAAGCCTACAATAGCTTTTCATGAAACGCTGTCATAGCCCATGCTATTGAAAGTATTGAACTTTTGATAGTGTTTTTTTACTGCTATAAAAAATGCTATAAATAGTAAGTTTTTATAGCATTGTTTTAATGTTATGAAATCTTTTTATAGCGTTGGAAAAAGTGCTATGTTTTCTATGTATAGCTATGAAAAAATGTTATAAAAATATATAATAACATAGTTACGATGTTGTCGTAGTAAATTTTGATAGCTCTCAACTTTTCATAACATTATTTCTATACAATAGAAAAAGCTATTAAACACACTTTTTTTGTGTAATTCTAATGTTATTGAAGCATTTGATAACATTGAAAAAATGCACAATGATTATATTTTATAAGTGCTTAAAAAGAATTCAAATAAAGAATAATGGTTCATCTATCCAACAAAAAATCACTATAAAACATTTACAAACGCTAAAATAAATTATTGTTAAGTTCATAAAAAGTCTTTCTACACTTGCACTAGAGTAGCTCTTTTGGAAACCATAACTACGAACCCTCGCCAATTCCATCTTTTTGCAACTCACCCATGGATCTGGTTTTAATTGGTGGCATGAATGAATGATGCCTTCTTTTAAGACTATTACTCTGGTTCTTCTTCTTGTTCCTCATCAAAACTACAAGGAAATAGACATTAACACTATAACTCACCATACAAGGAGAACTTGGACAAAACCACCAATAAAAATCAGTACAGAAAACTACAAGGAAATAAACATTGATATTATAAATCACCATACAAGGAGAACTCAAACAAAACTACCAATAAAATCAGTAAAGAGAGTCGAGGTGTGCTTCATAGTAATCCATGTCACCAATATATGTCATGCCATTTCAATCATTTCATGAAGTGTAACTATCATGAAGCCTAATAAGGGAAATAGCACGAAGTCCTCAATTGCATCAAAGATAGCAGATGCGTTGGCCTTTGTTTTTTCTTTGGCTTTAGAAAAATATTAAAGGATGTGAGAAGAACATGCCTAGTCCAGAAGATGGCTAAAATACAAACCATTGCAAAAGAGAAAAGAAGATGTTTAGGTTGTAGGTGAAAAAATAAATGCCAATTTCAAAATAGAGAAAATTTGCTATGTTGGATTGTTTGAAATTAATTACCAATACCACGTAACTTAAACAACTTCATTTATAATTTGCTCAGTGTCAGAGTAAAAAAAAAAAAAAAAACACCATGACAAAAAAAAGTAAATCTCAACTCAACACTAAACCAACAACAAAATATCACTTTCTAATTATTCACCTAAATGTTTCTTGTAAAATTTCATATGAATTTGTTGTTTTTACTTTATCTTTGTGTCTCTTATGTAAAAATAAAATATATGTAATCCAAATAAAGAGAATAAAAGAAAAAAAAGCTTAAGCTTTAGCACCATATTTTCAATAATGCATAAGAAAATTTCAACAAAAAAACACATTCAACACTTCCACCAAACACCACAAATCAAACATATTTCACAAAAGGAGAACCAAAATATGGGCTTAAATAGATTCATATGTCAATCAACCCAAACTACACTCATTATCTTGATCTAAGCCCCTAAAACTGTCATCAATCTTCCATTAGAAAACAAAGATGTGAACCAAAATACATCCACCTCTAATCTACACTACATTTGCAACTTGCAATAATATGGCTCAAGTAGTGATCCATTTGATCAATTTCCTCTAGGAAAAACCTTAATCAAAGTAGTGAGTTAGTGACCACAAGTTTGAAGAAGGGTAATGATCATTCTTATGTAGAAAAGTGTGTGCTCAAGTGGATCCAATATATTTGGCTAAAAGCAACAAAGATCAATCACATTATCCTTGAAACAAATAGTCATTTGGCCAAGCACAATGAAAAAAGTTGTACTCCATGAAACAAGATTCATTATCCTCCACAAGCATTGAACATATATTTAGCCTACATCATTCATCAAACTTGTACTCCATAAAACAAGACTAAGTATCCTATACAAGCATTAAAAAAAAATTATAATCCATAAAATAAGATATAGAGAGCTTGGGTGCTTCCTATTTTTATTTTATTAAATGAAAAAACAAATCATCAAGCAAAAATTATCAATACAATACTATGGTAACTCCATTTTAGCCATGTCTAAGCTTATAAAGCCCATATAAAGCACCCAAACAAAGGATGATTATATAGTTATTCATTCCAAAAAGAAAATTCTCTGGACAAGTCCGTCAATAGTCATGCATTTCTGTAAGAACTAAAAAAAGGAAATAAGTTATGCTTATATTGAAGTACAAGAAAGATGAGTATATAATATAACCTCTGAGCTTACTAATTTGTTTTGGTTTTAGTTTTTCAATAATCAATTATTGATAAATACATGCTTCTCCATTTGTGGCAGTTCATCAATGTGGATAAATCAAAATTAAGGTAAAGAAACAACAAAAACACAAAACCAACGTAAAATAGAGCCAAAAATCAATAAAATAGATAATAAATTGGAAATCCTTCATCTTAGCACAGAAAATCAACGAAGCAGAGCAACCACGATTTGAGGATATTTAGAACTCATATCACAAACTCATATCCCCAAAAATCAAAGAGGAAAAAAGTAAAAATTTCTAAAGAAGTAAACTGAGAGAGAAGATGAGATCTTACAACCAAAAAATCATCTGCACTTTCAAAAACACGTCTCCATGAGAAGATTGTAACAAAGGATTAATCAATTGACTCTCAATCTCTCCGAATAAACTTCTGGTAAGAGAATGAATCACCCTAAAATTTGAGAAGATATGCTTGAAAGAAAAGAGTGGGTGTATTTTATGTAAAAGAAATTAGAATTCAGGCTGCTAAATTTTTTTTTATTAGAGTGAAAAGCATAATGTACACATAGGCGTGCCGTACAATTTTTAATTTGCCGTTTTTTTTTTTAACTTTTTAATAGCATTTTTCACAAAAAGCTATAACCAAATGCTATTCAAAAGGGATTTGGTTGTAGTGAATGTTGTTTATAACTTATGTATGAGTCGATTAGCTACCCACGTATGCTATCTACCAGTGAACTCGAGAGAGAGAACTGGCAAGAGATCACAGCAAGTTACGTTAGGTTGATACAAGGTCTTTCGTATCGTTTAAAGAGTTAGGGTTAACCTTACTAATACATGTGTTGTTCAGGGGTGAGTATGAAGAACCGCAACGAGAGCTGAGTTTTCCATAAATCATTGATTGCAAAAGTAGTCATTCTGATTAGGAAAGCATGAATTCTTAATTACCGTTATCGCATGAACAGCATCATTCGCATTCGTAGTTTTTATTTATGCCTATTTGTTTATCGAGTTATAGAGTCATACAAAAACCAATCCAACAGCAGTTGTCTATATTTTCGCATGACTCTTAGGTTAGCAAGATTAATTCTAGACACCAATTCTTGTGGAGAACAATATAATATATACTTATCACTTGTTGCAATTTCGACTACATATACTTGCGTATAATGAGATTCGAGAGGATCTTAAGTCTTAGCTTAGAATTAA
The DNA here is from genome assembly GCA_037833695.1 of Sechiopsis laciniata. Taxonomy (NCBI): domain Eukaryota; kingdom Viridiplantae; phylum Streptophyta; class Magnoliopsida; order Cucurbitales; family Cucurbitaceae; genus Sechiopsis; species Sechiopsis laciniata. Next base: position 15,642 of record JBBMKA010005302.1, on the reverse strand, counting down.
TCAATTGAATATTTATACCATAGTCGAAAAAATCGCAGTCAGTTTTCCACCAGGTATTCAGGGACACCACTGAGACAGTTAGCTGGGAGATACTAGAGAGATCATGGGTAGAGCTTGCTGCATTAATTTGAGTAGTTGATAGGATCGTTGTTATTTCCTTCTTTCATAATGTCATGATAGGTTTAGACTCCTGTTATTTCTGTTAAACTGTGTTGTAACTGATGTGTACAGATTGGTTTTTAATGTTATTTAATTGTTTTCATTGTTTTTGGAAACACCTTGGCCAACGGCTTGAAATTTATTATTTGAAATAAATGCAACAAGAGTAGTTACATGTTAAAATTTTAAAAATGCAAGTTTATAACTGTATTTTAGTCAGCATGATGGTAAGAATCGTAGTTTGAAATTACAGGTTCTTACATCTCTAATTTTAAGGTCGATAATATAAGATGTCAGTTGAGCTATGCTGATTTTTGACAAATCAACTTCATTTCTTCCCTATAAAACTTTTCAATTAATCTTTTCGATTAATAAATATTAAAAGCGGTTGGCAGTAAACTGATAAACATAATACCAAGTGAGTAGACAAAAACGAATGTAGCAACTTTTCAATTCCCTATGCTTTTGTATGTTTCTCTTTCTTAGTAGCTATTTTTTCTTTTTAATTCTAGTGTTCCAACTAATATATTTGATCCGATCAAATGTGGAAAAAAAAAGATTTTGGGAGTTTGTTCAAAATTATCATGGAATCATGTGAAGGTAAATTAAAATTTCTTGAACTTTTCCTTACATTGAATTCTTTTTACTATTTAAATTATTGAAAAATTACTTCTATTGCCCTCATAAAAAAAGAAATAAAGCGTGTGAATAATATGGAGAAAAGTACGTACAAAATATTATATACAAAAGTATCACTCATCTCAAACCTTGTACGTATTTTCTATCCATTTAATTTATGTTTTATTTTAAGAAAAATGTTACATTTTTATTTATTTTTTAACTTTTTGTTTTTATTTCTTTTTTATTTGTAGTTTGATTTTTAAGACCTTGCCCTCAAGAAGAGTTGAATGTTATTCGAGCATGGTGGACACACCATGTAGGTAATAGCATTAACGTCATTTAAGTGTAATGCTTTATGCTCAAGTAAATCATCCTAAGAACTACAAAATTGTAGATATGAGTGCAACCTGAAAAGAATGCGTAAAAAAAAAGCGAAAATCCTTGACGGATCTGAGGACCTAAATAGCAGCCTTGACAGAATGTGTTGCCAACCTTAGTAATAGAAGTAATTGAGTACAATAGATTGAGTAATGAGAAATAATTGTAATGAGGAACAATCTGCCAGTCATGATAAAGAGGATTTTGAAGCGAACCTGGATCTTTGAGAAAGTTTGAAAACTGAAAGGAGAAGGAAGTTTTATGATAAGATTATGAAAATGCAATAAGCCTTTCTAGATTCGAACTTAAGAAGAAGAAAAAAACTGACTTAGAAGAACAAAGATGCTAATAGGTAGACCACGCATTGCTAGAGACGAGAAATGATTCAAGTTTGGGGGTTTGGTAGCTCTCAATTGGAGCAAAAATTAGGCTACTTTAATTTACATTTTTCTAAGGTTCGGAGAAATAATTGAATAGTTAAGAACAAATTGTAAGTAAAAATGCTAGAAGTCACGCGCATTCACGAGTAAGCATAACGAAGGGCAAACATTTCATTTTAAAGTAAAACAATGAATAAATTACGCTAAAATATGTTATACAATGCAGAAGCGCTTAAATATGATGCTGGTGAGCGAACTTGATGCTAACGGCGAAGAGAAAAAGCGCATAATGCATACAAAGCAATCGCGGTCGAGGAATCACGCCAACAAGGAAAGAACAGAGAATCAATCAGAGACAAACAAATTTGCGTTAATCAAAAAATTCAAGCAATGATCAGAAGTTTTCTGCATTTATGAAGATTTTCCAGCTCATCCAAACTTGCTAGCCAAGTAAATCATCTCTATTTATAGAAGGCGAGAAATTGTAATCGATGAGCTGGTCGGTTGGCCAGAAGCAAATGCACATGGAATAGACTACCATGCAGAACGCAACTGGTGGTATTCGTAGGATCCAATAACAAGGAGTCTACACATCTTCACAACCGTACCAATTCCTTCTTTTGTTATTTCTTTATTAATTAGGAGTAGTTCATAGATCTGTAGCCAACTTTTAGTAATGACAATTCAAACTTTTCATTTTCACTTTTTGCTCTTTTCTATGTTTCATTAGGTTAGAAGCTTTGGTAAGAATTCATATGTAGAATGCATATTAGGATTGCAGGTAATTAGATTTTACATTGCTTCATTTTATTTTAAAGTATGCATTGATTAGCTACCCACGTATGCTAGCCATCCATAAACTCAGAAGAGGGAACTGCTGGGTGATCTAGTATGCTACGATAAGTTGATTGTTAGGTCTCCTGTATCATTTAAGGGGTTAAGAACTAGCATTACTATCGCATGCGTCACCCAGATAGGTTTGATTGTGAGGTCTCTCGCATTATTTAAGGGGTTAGGAATAACACTACTATCGCATGCATCGCCCAGAATTGAGTATGAAGAACCACAGCAGAAGCTAGGTTTGCCATAAATCAATGAGTGGGGAAGTACTCATTAGAACAGGGAAGCATGAAATCTAACTTACCATTATCGCATGATTAGCATCTTTTGCATCTGCATTTTTACCATTGCTTATTTACTTAGCATTTAGAGTCTTCAAAAACCCAAACAATCACCAACTATATTTTACATATTCTACATAACTTTGTAAAGTTAATTCTAGACATCAATCTCTGTGGAGAACGATAAAATAAATACTTATCACTTTGCTGCATATTTTACCACGTATACTTGCGTGAAAACAATTCTAAAGCCGATACTTAGCAATAAGTTAAGCTTAGAATTCATTCGTTAAATATACATAAATCGCATCTGGACTCGAAGAATCGTCGTAACACTCCATTAGAGTATTTTAGTAATTCGGGTCGTTACAATGTCTAATATGACAGATGCATTTGATAACGAGTAAAATACGTCATCAAAGTGAAAAAAAATTTATGACAGACACTTTTAATGTCGAGCAATCTTTTATGAAGAGTGTCTTTTATGTCGAGCGTGTTCCATGACGAATATCTTCTATGTTAGACAGCCATCATAAAAGATCATTTATGTCACATTCTTCGATGTTGGGAACTTGTCTAACATGAATGCCCTTTAATTTTGTGTTTTTCCTAACAATCAAAGCCAAATTTCTACTAGTGTTATAAAGATAAAATACATAGATTTAGCATCACTAGTAGCAAAATGGAGAAAAGATGGCGGGCAAAGACCACCATATTTTTAAAAAGATGATGGGCCCGAACTGCCATGATTTCCCCTATCATTAAAGGAAAAGATAGTGGGCACCTTTTATGAAGGGCGCAGCCCGTCATCTTTCCCCTTTGGTGGTGGATAGCTCATAAATACAGCATAAATTAGACTAGTTTATTATGCATTTTTCTAAGGTTCAAGGAAAATAATCGAGCTATTAAAGGTATTTTGTATGTAAAACTATTAGAAATCACACGCATTCATTATTCAACATAACAATGGCACCGCATTACATTTTAGAGCAAAAGAATGAATAAATTATGCTAAATACGATGCAATACAGGAAATGCGGAACCAAGATGCTGGAGAACAAATTAATGCAAAAGACGAAAAACAAAAGCAACATAATGCATTCACAAGGCAGTCGCGTTCGAAGAATCTTGCCAATAAGGAAAGAACAAAAAATCAATCGAGCAATCAATTTAGCGTCAATCAAGAAATTCAGGCAGTAATCAAAGATTCCACTATTTATGAAGATTTTCCAGCTCATCCAAACATGCTAGCCAAGCCAATCATCTCTATATATAGAAGGAAATAAGTTGTAGTCGATGAAACTGGTCGGTTGGCCAGAAGCCAATTCGCATGAAAAACGTAACTGGTGATGTTCATAGGAGCCGATGACAAGGAGTCTGCACATCTTCACAACCACACCACTTCTTTACTTTTATTGTTATTTTGTAATTAGGAGTAGATCGTAGTATTGTAGAAGTTTAACAGCTTTTAGTAATGAGATATCAAAATTTCTCTTATCAATTGTTGTCTATTTCTATGATGCATTAAGTAAGAGCTTTGGTAAGAACTCGTATGTAGAATACATGCTAAAAATGTAGGTTGTTAGATTTTATACTGATGCACTTTTAATTCTTAGTGTGCGTCGATTAGCTATCCACGTATGCTAACCTTCAGTAAACTCTAACCAGGGAACTGTAGAAAGATCCAGTATGTTATGATAGGTTCAATGGGAGTTCTCTTGCATTATTTGAGGAGTTAGGAATAACTCTACTATTATATGCGTCGCCCACGTTTAGTATGATTAGTCGCAGTGGAAGCTGAGTTAGTTATAAATTATTAAGTGCAAAAAACACTTATTTGAATAGGGAAACATGAAATTTAATTACCATTTATGCAGGTTCAGCATATTTTGCATCTGCAATTCTTACCTATGCTCATTTGTTTATTTCATACTTAGAGTAGTAGGAAAAACCTAAAACAACTAACAAACTCATTTTTCTTTATTTCATTGCATAACTCTTAAGTTCATAACTTTAATTCTAGATATCAATCCCTGTGGAGAAGGATAAAATAAATATTTATCACTTGCTGCAGTTTGACCGCGTATACTTGCGTGTAGCGATTCCGAAGCCACAATTAGCAATAGGTTAAGCTTAGAAATCATTCATTACGTAGATATAATTTCATCGGAAACCGCAGGTCAAGTTTTTGGCGCCGTTGCCAGGGATTGATTAAATAGATATGGGATTATTAGTTTAAGAGTATTTTTTACTAACCAAAAGGTTGAACACTTGTATTTCAGGGGAACCAAGGTTCAAGGTGCATCAACTAAGAGGGAAAGAAGTCCCAATATATTACCAGAAGCAACAATATCCAAAAATGGCATACAATTACTTTGCGAATCAGCATTTGAACAACTCCCCGCTGCAAACATGTTTTTATCAGCAACTAGGCTATGCAGGAATCACACACAACCAATCATTATTCAACTTATCTTAACTGGGCGAATCAGTCGCAGTTTGGGGAGATCATAGCAGCATCTGTCAGAAGTAAATTGATCTACAAAGAGAGCGCATCAACATGGACCATACATGGGAATTCGGGAGTCATGAACCTAGATACCTGATGTACCATTACGAACAAACTCCGGAGGACACAAATATGGAGGATGAGATGCGGCTAAGACGAAAAAAGTGGATGAGGGAAAATGGCATCATTTTAACACTCTAGGAACCAAAATGCAAACTTGAAGTAATACTGAGACAAAGCGCAGCCAAAAGAGAAGAACACGACGATACATTTCTAGAGGCCAACATACTTCAAGAAATAACAGCAGACGAAATCAACTATAAATCCTCATGGAAAGATTTTGTGCTGGCCGTCGGAAAAAGAAATGAAGAGGCCATAACTTTAAGACTTGCAGCAGAAGACGAAGAACAGAGGATGCGATTTCAGCAATAGGAAGAAGCTTGGGTAAGGTTCGCCACCCCAGCAAGTGCAGAAGCTGACATTAAGGAGGAAGTTATGGGTGAGAACGAAAAAAGTCACAATAATGATATTGTGAAAACTAGAAGGGATGAAAGCCATAGCGAGGATGAAAATTCTCAACCCTTTAGCTTCATGAGTAATAAGCCTACAATATTCACCGTTGAGGTTCCAACGCAACTCAGTGGGGTTGCGGACGGATCCGCAGGAAAATTATGAAGCAGTGGACCACTAGCAATAGTGCTCAGTATTTTTAAGTTATCATGCCCGCAAACACAACAAGAAATGATCAATCGAGGAAGCGACACACGGGTAAATCAATTGAGCTTCATCCTAACACTCCGTGCTCTATCAAACCTAACTTTGGTAGGAGGTACACGCATTAAGGCACATGACATAGTAAGGCAAGAGCAAGTTATCAAAGATGGCGTAGCTCCAAAAATATATACATGACCAAAGCAAGGACAACTTGCACCTGACGGAATTTAGCACAAGGGTTCTGCTCAAATCCTGCTTAGCAACATTTCTGGAATGCGAAAATTTGTTATTTATGACTTTGTGCATTTTCTTGTATTGTTTGTTTTATTTTATTAGGAATAAAACTTTTCTTTCGCAAGTTTTTCCTTGTTAGTTTTCATTTTTATTTACATTAGGTAAGGAATAGCGAGGAAATTAGAGCAAGATCCTAAAATTAAAGGTTTCCTTCCATGAATATTTTCCTTTTCTTCCACAAGGTATTCGAATTTCAAACTATTTTCAAACATTATATATACCTTGTGGCCAGAGGAGAATATTATCACTCCTTTAGTCTACATTGCAAGAGGACCCTTTTTCATCTAGAGCTTTTCAATAGCCTCAAATCGTAGAGCAAGTAACAAGTCAGCAAAGGATAAGGCGGATATCGAGTGCAAATGATTTCGAGACTCTACACCCCCGATGCGTGAAGTCAAGAAATCGTTTGCCAGTGAAACAAAATTTGAATATGGAGAAAGTTCGCACAGTCGACAAACCAGGAGTGGGAAGTTCTTTGGCAAAACAGAAAATAGTAAAAAATAAATGGTTAACACTCACTATGTCACTGTAAGCAGCAAAGATGAAACCCCACCTTTGGCAACGGAGTACATGGAGTTGGCAGATATACAGGTCAAAGACTATTTGCGACAAAGGGTGGATAAAAATATAGAGAGGACCATCAAGAAGGAACCTGTGGGAGATAATGAGGAATCTATAGAAGAGGATCCCGAGAAAGATGAGCCATGGAAAGTGAAAAAGGAAGAAAACCTAGAAGACGCTGAAGTATTAAGCAGAATAGAAAGGCAAACCATGAGATATTGTAGCAATAGAATTCAAGCCATGAAGGAGAGGGTATTGCAAGCAATTACAAGTAGTTAGCTGAGAAAGACAGAATTCACACATAAATTGTGAATAGAAAAGTAAATGCAGAAATGTAAAGTTGAAAGAGAGAGAGAGAGAGAGAGAGAGAGAGAGATGAGAGAAAATGAATATTGTATTCAAAATGATTTAAGTTTTTTATGAACAGTGACCTTTACAATATATAGGCACACTATTAGTTAAGCCTTTTGATCTTTAAAGTAGAATTAGTTTTAACTAAGTAACTAATCTCAAACCACTCCAAGGTTTATATTCACTACTAGCTAACACACTACTGCTTAGGGTGCTCTCTTAACAGCCCCCTACAAGCCAATGGTTGTTGAGGAACAAGCATTGAGCTTGGACAAAACTGGAATAAATTTTGCTGCTGATAATGGTTTTGTAAGTATATCAGCAATCTGAGCTCATGATGGAAGATGGCGAACAAATAATTGTATACCTAAAACCATATCACACACAAAGCATATATCAATTTCCACATGTTTGGTGCGTGAGTGTAAAACTGGATTGGCACTAAGATGAACTGTACTCAAATTGTCACACCATGTAATGGAAGATTGAGATAGGTGAATTCTGAGATCTTTAAACAGATAGCCAAGCCATATAAGTTAAGTAGACACGTGAGTAAGGCTGCAATACTCAGCTTCAGTGCTTGATCGGGATATAATATTTTTCTTCTTTGATGCCCACTGAATCATATTATCTCTAAAGAACACACAAAATCTTGAAGTGGATTTCCTGTCATCTAGATCAGATGCCCAATCAGCATCAACATAGCCATATAATGATAGTGATAGTGGTGTTCTAAAGAGTAAGCCATTGGCCAATGACCCCGCAAGGTAATGAAGTATTTGTCTAACTGCCTTCCAATGCTCAGTGTTCGAAAAGTGCATGAATTGACATACCTGATTCACGCTATAGACAATTTCAAGTCATGTTAGGGTAATATACTGTAGGGCATCGACAATACTCCGATATTATTTTACATTTTGAAACTTCTATCCACCACAGCCAGAGATAATTGATCCTCCAATCATAGGAGTTGTTATTCCCTTTGACTAATGCATTCCAGCACGGTGAAGAAGATCAGATATATTTTTCCTTTGAGACAAAAAATATGTCCACTAGTAGGATATGATACTTCTATCCAAGAAAGTAGCTTAACTTGCCTAAGTCTTTCAGAGAAAATTTCTGATGTAACAGACCAACAAGATCATCAATGACCTTTTGATTGCTTTCAGTAAGAATTATGTCATCTACATATATTAGAATGTAGCAAATATGACCATTTCTATGTGACACTAGTAACGATGAGTCGGCCTTTTAGTTTTCAAAACCAAAAGAGTTGCGAAATGAATTCAGTCGTTCAAACCATGCTCGTGGAGCTTGTTCCAATCAATATAAAGCTTTGTGTAATTTACACACATGAATCGGCTGAGTAGATGAGTTCATTCCTGGTGGCTGAATCATATAGACATCTTCTTTTATGATTCCATATAAAAATGCATTGCTGATATCAACTTGATGTATTGACCATCCATGAGCTAAGACAAGAGTAAAAAGTACTCGGATAGTTATATTTTTAACCACAGGGCTGAATGTTTCAGTGTAGCCAAGATCTGGTTGTTGATGGTACCCCAGAGCTACGAGTCTAGCCTTGTATCGTGCCACAGACCCATCCGAGTTCCTCTTGATTTTAAAAATCCATCTATAACCAACCATCTTCTTATGTGGAGGAGATTCCACCAGACTCCATGTTCCATTTTTCAGAAAAGCATCAAACTCTTCTTCCATAGCTTTAACCTAGTGAGCACTCTTTAATGATGCTTTGACATTAGGAGGCCCTTGGTTAGTATATTCCATTAACAAAACTTTGGGTTTAAAAACATTATTCTTACTTTTTGTGGTCATGGCATGTGAGTTTATTGTAGGTTGCCTTAAATTCTCAATAGAAATTTATAAATCTTGTAGTGTACAAGCTTTGTCAGACAACAGTGGTGTAGTAGAAGGATGAGAAGAGCTCTCGGGTAACTGAGGATCAAGATCATTCATGTGTCCATTGGTTAATAAATCTTTATCATCAAGACCACTACTTTGTCCAGTAGCTTCTGCAGATTTGTTTTGGTTATTAGCTGTTAAGCTATCAATATTTGTATCTTCGTTTTACCTATTGGACATACCCCTTTCATTCAATGCACATCCTTGCATAAAAGCATCTAGCACTATGTTGTCACACCCAGCTATATGTCTTTCACTCAGACTTTTCAACTCATTTCTTTGACCCTAAGTAGATGTTATACTAGTCTGAACATTAGACTGAAAAGTTCCATTCTCAGGAACCACCATCTGCAACTTATTCTCAACCATTTGTTGAGATGTACTAGAAGTAATGTTGTAAAAACAAGTACTTGTAGGAAACTGCTTTTCATAAAAAAAAAATGACACTTTTTGATATGTAAACTCTTCCAGTGGCAGAGATACATTTATATTCTTTGTGTATGTTGCTATATCCTAAAAACACACAAGGAATGGATCTTGGTTCTATCTTATGATTGTTATATGGTCTAAGATTTGGATAGCATAAACACCCAAAAATTCGTAAGTCAGTATAGTTAGGCTTTAGATCAAGGAGCTTTTCCAAGGGAATCTATTGATGAGCTGTAGTGGGGAGTTGATTGATTAGATAAACTGATGTAGAGAAGGCATCATCCCAAAATTTAAGATCAAGGGATGCACGAGACAAAAAAGTTAGTCCCATGTCGACAATTTCACAGTGTTTTCTCTCTACAACCCCATTTTGTTGTAAGGTATACGGACAAGAGAACCTATGTTCAATCCCTTGAGATCTTAGATAAGGAGTAAGAATAGTAAATTCTCCACCATTATCAGTTTCAAGACGCTTAATACATCGACCTGTTAGTTTTTCAACACTAGTTTTGAAAAGAAGAAAGCATTGAAACACTTCAGATTTGGATGATAAAAATAAAATCCAAGTGTATCTAGAACAAATATCTACAAAACTTACATAATATTGAAAGCCATTTCTTAAAGGAACAAATGAAGGTCCCCAAACATCAGCTACCACCAAGTCAAGAGGATTTTTATACAAAGTCATAAAAGAAGGAAAAGGTAAATAATGAACTTTATTAACAGCATAAGAAACGCAAACTGAAGTTTTATTGTTATTGGAAGAAATATTACATGATTGTAGTATGGTTTTGACAATAGGAAAAGAAGGGTGTCCTAATCTATCATACCACAGATCAATCTTAGACAAACTACTAGGTTTATCAATAGTAGAAAATTCAACATTAAGAACTTTTGAAGAACTAGGTGATATAGGTATATCAAATCTAGAATTTGACTGAGCAAAAGAAGCCTTGTTCAGTGCAAAAGAATACAGTCCATCAGTCGGTTTCCCTTGGAGAAGAACCTTGCTACTTCATCGATCCTTCACATAGCAAAAAAATGGATGAAATTCAAAGAAAACATCATTATCTTTTGCAAACTGACTTACACTAATAGGATTTTTTGTAATCTATGGAACATGAAGTAGATTTCTCAATTGAAAAACAGAGAAACAAGACTGCATATCAGATTTAACAAATGAGTTATCAATATGTAGGATTTTCAAATCTTTTCCATTGCCCATATAGATTTGATTATCTCCCTGATAGGCGGAGGCCATAGTCATGTTGGCAAAGTTGTTGGTGACATGATTTGTAGCACCTAAATCAGGATACCACTGCCCATCTTGATTAAGCTCATACTCTACAAGGAACGCACTCGGCTGAGTTGTCTGTCCATTCACCCCAGATGCGGAACCAACATTTACATTTGGTCCTTGAAAGTTGTTGAAATATGAATTTCAAATTCTCTAAATTCTTCATTTAATAATGAAACCAACAATGGGTTTAAATAGATACAAGAGATGACCTAATTATAAAAGGAAAATATAATATCTAATCATAAAAGGAAAGATGACATAATCATAAAAGAAAAAGATTCTACCTAGTTATAAAAGGAAAAGATAGAAAATAATATTTAATCTAATCCTAAAAGGAATAAATAATTAAAAGAATGAAAATACTAAAATAAACATAAACCAACACTCCCTCTCAAGCTGGATTGTATATGGAATACAAGCCAAGCTTGGAGTTAAATTTATCAGAGTCAGTCATTGTGATGATGATGCGCCAACTGAGATGATGATGTGAATTGAGATGATGAGTGCTGTCAGGGCCAATTGGATGAGTGCTACTAGGGACAAATTGGATGAGTGCTGTCAGGGATAAATTGGATGAGTGCTGCCAAGGACAATTTGAGAGTGCTGCCAGGGCCAATTTGGGAATGCTGGTCAGGGCCAATTTGGAAAAGAGATGTCAAGGCCAGCTGGGAAAGGAGATGTCAAGGCCAACTGGGAAAGGAGATGCCAAGGCCAGCTGGGAAAGGAGATGTCAGGGCCAGCTGGGAAGGAGATGTCAAGGCCACCTGGAAAATGAGATGCCAGGGCCAGTTGGGAAAAGAGATGTTTGGGCCAACTGGGAAAGGAGATAGAGAAAAAATACATTTGAAGGATTTTGTAGAGAAAAAAAGTTTTGAAAAGAATGTATAAGATTGGTAGTGAGATTTTGAATTTTCTAGGGTTTTATAAAATGAAAACAAAGAAGTTTGAAGGAATTTTTTTTTAAAGAATTTGAAGGGGAAAGAAGAAGATTTTTTAGAAATATTTGAAAAAAAAAGGTGATGGAAAAAGTGAAGGATAAGAGAAAAGGTTTACAATTTACCTGGATCAAAAGGAAAAATTTGAAGCTCTGATAACATGTTGAAATATGAATTTCAAAGTCTCTAAATTCTTCATTTAATAATGAACCAAACAATGGGTTTAAATAGATACAAGAGATGATCTAATTATAAAAGGAAAATATAATATCTAATCATAAAAGAAAAAGATGACCTAATCAAAAAAGGAAAAGATTCTACCTAGTTATAAAATGAAAAGATAGAAAATAATATTTAATCTAATCCTAAAAGGAATAAATAATTAAAAGAATAAAAATACTAAAATAAACATAAACCAACAAAAGCTATTTTCAAAACGAAAATAACATTTTGCAGCCATGTATCCAAACTTGCCACATATTTGACATTGAGGTTTGCCATTCGATTTCCATGCCTTCTTTCCTTTGTTACCTTTGAGATCTTGCTCAACTTGTCCCAAAGATCATGAGTCCATAGTAGATTGAGTCAAATGTACAGATGGTAAAGAACCATCGGGATTAATTCCAAGATTCCTTATAATTCTATTTTCTTGAGCAAGAAGAGACGAATACACCTTCTGAATGGATGGCAATTCTTCTTTGCCAGTCATTACAGAGACCGTGGAATCAAAGTTCAGCCCTAAACCAGCAAGAATATGCATAACATGATCTTCATGACTAATCTTCCTCCCTGCAGCTACACGTGAATCGATTATGTTCTTGATTCGCAAGAAATATTCTTCAAGTTTAGACCCTCCTTTCTTGATTGAATCTAGTTTCGATTTCAAATCCATTATGCGAGCTAAGTTTCGAGAGGAAAACTTTGAATTCAGAATTTTCCATACTTCTTGAGTAGTCTCACATTCAAGCATCTCGACAATAACAAATTCATCATTGATCCCAAAAGCCACACTGTTACCAGGCTATCTTGCCTTATCCATTATTCATAGGTCGGATTCACAGTTTGCCCTTCAGATGAACTTTTCGGGCTTTCAGAATTCAGAAATTGATGTGGAACCCTAGCTTTTCCATTGATGTGAGATAACAATCCATGTCCTCTCAGCATCGTGGTTACTTGTAATTTCAAGAGAAGGAAATTTTCTTCGTCAAGTTTCACAGTCGTGACCTTGTTTCAAAGATTTATGAACTTTTTGTTTGAGGATTCATTGACCACTCTTGAAGAACTCCAATCTGGAGATGCAGATTCCACATCTCTTTTCTTATTTCTTCTCCCTAGATCTTTGCGTCGATTAGACTAGTAGACTATTGATACCAAGACAGAATTCACACAGCAATTGTGAATAGAAAAGTAAATGCGGAAATGTAAAGTTGAGAGAGAGAGAGAGATTTGAGAGATGAGAGAAAATCAAGATTGTATTCAAAATGAGTTGAGTTCTTTATGAACAATGACCTTTACAATATATAGGCACACTATTAGTTAAGCCTCTTAATCTTTACAGCAGAATTAGTTTTAATTAAGTAACTAATCTCAAACCACTCCAAGGTTTATATTCACTACTAGCTGGCACACTGCTCAGTGTGCTCTCTTAACAGAGAACTAGGGGTGCAAGGCAAAACCGAAAAATCGAAAAACCGAACCGAACCAATTCAATCCAATGGATCGGATCAGTTTTTTAGAACAAAGTTGGATATATCGGTTTGTAATTTGAAAAAACCAAAAATATTGGATCGGTTCCTGTTTTTGTTTTCAAAAATCAATAAAAACCGATCCAAACCGAAATATATATATATTGTCAATAAATCATATAAAGTCATCTTTATTCCATTATTTAGAAGATTTTTTAAAGTCTTGAAAATCAACCTAATATTTTTTTATCCTTCAAATGTCAATATATTTTCTAAGTAACTTTCTCAAACTTTACTTTTTTCATATTACTTTGTCATTATCTATTTAAAACTAATTTTATAAAAGAAAATTAGATGCAAGGACCAAACTTGTTAAAGAAAATTGTTAGAAATTTTGTTTTTGATATATTAAAAAATATTGGACATTGGATCGGATCCAAAATCGAAGCGAACCAATTAAAAACCGAACCATTGGTTCTATACTTTATTGGACATTGGATCGGATCCATTTTTAGAAAACCGAAGATATCGATTCGGTTGTCGGTTTGACACAAAATCGACAACAACCGAACCGAAATCACTCCTACAGAGAACTAGGTTCAGAACAGTTCGGAAAGCGCAATCTTCACGTCCATCGATGCTGAGGATAATTATATATTGCTAAAAAGAAAAGTATTTGTGAGCGAACAAAGCATGGAAGGAATCTTAGAAAAGACCAATCAGAAAAATTAAGGAATTAGGATGGGCAGTACATTTTACCCCAGACTAGAATGCGATGCCAGAATGGGTGCAGCAGTTTTATGCGAATTTGAATGAAGAAAGGCCATTCTTCTCAAGTGTAGATGGCCAGATAATTGATTATCGAGCAGCCGCATGGAACAAAGCATTCGCTCTTCTTGATGTTCCTTGAACACACTGTCAAAGGCTATTCAAATCTCCTACTCAAGAGCAACTGCAAGAATGCCTAGTAATGATCGGAGCAGTAGGATCAAAGTGGAATGACCCAACATCATTCCCAGCATTTTGAGTTAAAGATGACCTTCGTGATTGGTTGAAACTTATAAGAACATCAATCATTCCTTCAGCCAGTGAGGTTCTGGTTCAAGAGGATCAAGATTGCTGCTATATGCAGTTAAGAGTGGGATGCGCATAAATCTGGGGCAGATTATGGAAAAGAAAATTCAGCATTATGCTGAAAAGGTGTAACGGCCCAGTTTTCATTCCGGTTCCCCAGGTACGTTCGGTTACAGTTTTTGTTGTTCGTTTGGGCCGTTAGGACTCTTTGGACCCCTAGGGGCATTTTGGTAATTTTGCCTCCAGGGGTAGTCTCGTAATTTTCCAGGGTTTCGAGTTCATTCAGATAAATTTATTAAGTTTGGTTTTCTTTCGGTTTCAGGTTCCTGGTGCTAGTTTGGCCTTTGGAGAGGTTTGGAAGCCCCGTTTGATTTATTTAAAAATAGGATTTTAAAACTGCTCTTACCCGGACTTGAACCCTTGACCAAGCAGGGACACATGTCGCATTCTCCTTCCTCCCTTCCTTCTTGGCCGAACCCTAGGCCTTTAAAAGGAGAAACTCTTCTCTTATTTCTCTTTTTTTTCCCCTTTGCCGAACTCACCCCCTTCCTTCTCCCTAGCCGAGACACTCTAGCCTCAACAGCCTTTCTTCTTCTCCCATCGCCAACCCTAGCCTAGCAGCTTTCTTTCCCTCACCGAGCAGCCCCTAACCGAGCAGCCCTCTTCGCACAGCTGCACGTCGCAGCCATCCCTGCGCAGCCAGCACGTCCAGCGCTCACGCCAGCATCCGTGCTCCAGCGCCTTCGTCAGCGTGCCTTCGCTCGCACGTTCGCCCACCAGCAGCCCCTCGCCATCGCCAAGCTTTGCCGAGGTCCTTCGCGCAAGTCACCGCTCGCGTCCGCTCCAGTTTGCCTGTTCCAGCGCCAGCGATAGCCTTCGCACTCGCGCACGCCCAGTCGCACACGCCCAGTTCGCCTGTCCCAGTGCCAGCGACAGCAGCTCTTCGCGCTCGCGCAAGCCCTGCCGCACTCGCCCCAGCTCGCCCTGCGACACCCCTGTGCCCCAGCCCTCGCACGCACGCCCGTGCCAGCGAACCCGCACGCTGCCTCACCCACCTGCCGAGCCTACCGAGCAGCCTTGTTGCCGCAGCCTAGTAGCCGAAGGCCTTGGACCTTAGCCTTCTCGATTTTGGGTAAACCCTTCTCCCGGGCCTTGTGCGAGTTGTTTACTGATTCCGTTTAAGCAGTTGTGTTATTTATTTATTT